>CAVNYN010272109.1:0-17388 GCA_963692815.1 Nyctanthes arbor-tristis | reverse complement strand
ATCCAACTTGAAACTGTAACCCTAATGCACATTCAAAATTACTGTCCTTTCAGACGTGTGCTCTTCCGATCTGCAGCTGCTGCCGCTGCCAATGCATCTTCCACCGCCATCGCTGCTGTGCTCCAGCTCTGCACTACTCTATTCCGCTACCGTTGCTATTGATGACCAATGCACTGCTGCCTCCTCCTCCGCCGCCGCAACGCCAACGCTGCTGCCTCTACCTCTGCCAATGCTGCCTGAAACATAAACCGGCGACTACCGCGTTGCCTCTGCCGCTGCCGCCTGACCTCTCTCACTATTTCTTTCCTCCTCACTTTACAACAATCTTTGTCTTTTGCACATTTATTTCTCTCATTACACTCTCTATAAATTCACCAACCTCACCATAACTTTCACATTTATTGCTCAAACCGATTCAAACTGATTCAAATACAAGTTTCCCGCTTAAACAAATTTATTTGTTGGGTCAACGTTAAAATTTGTCACCAACAACATGTAACATGATGTGTCACTCTCTGTAATTCGTGTAACATAAAATGTTACACACATAACATTACTTGTTACACAAGTAATGAACATTGTTATACACATAACATAAAACGCTACACATATAATAGACGTTACACAATAATCTCTAAAATTTATCAAATAACATCGAGAATTGAGTTATGTTAACACTTTTAATTCACATAACATAGCTTGTTGCACATGTAACACACCTTATTTCACATGTAACATAGCTCAGTACACACGTAACTAGTCTTGTTATACTAATAATATAGATTTCTACATACGTAACATAACTTGCTACAACCTGATAGACTTTATTACACATGTATCATAGCTTCTTACACATGTAACAAACCTTGTAACAGACATAACATAGATTTTTACACACAGAGCACACATTATTACACCCAATCACAGATTCTTTAATAAAATGGACTTTTACACATAACATAGCTTGATCAAGACTTTTACACATAACATAACATAACATAATAAAATGGACTGTTACACATACCTTGTTACCAGTAGCGGATCAAGACTTTTCTAGTAATGGGGGCGAGTAATGACGATAAGAAAAAAAAAAGCTAGCATAGGCAATTATTGATAGTTAACACCCAAAAAAGGTCATGTATAACCATAAAATATTACATCAAACATCATTTTAATGTTTTGAATTTAACAAAAATTCCGTCAAAAGTTTTCAAAAGCATCAAATAACTTCTACATCATAGACGCTCTTGCATAGTCTTCATATTCTGAAACCGATGCATGATTTTTACATTATCAGTATTGTCAAAAGTTTCCTTTTCACTATAAGCAACCAAACAATCATTTAACCATTGATCACCCCTCGATTGCACTCTTAACCGCACTCATGGCTGAATAAAATAGAGAAATTAATAGAATTCAAAGAATGAATACATTGATTCAAACAAAATCTGTTGACATTAGAAGTTTAGAACTCATTGTCATTGACCTTAAATCTTGTGTAGTTTTGCAACTCAAACTAGTAAATAGTAAATAAAAAAAATAGAGACATGAATTATGGAACTCATTACCTATGAACATGTTAATAAAACATTGATTATTACTTCTAAATTGCAAAATAAAGAAAAACACAAAACAATATATAAGCATCACTCACAACAAGCCTAAAATTTAGCATCAAACCTCTCTTGGCATCCCGTTCAACCGTTAAAAAAAACAAAAAAGAAAAGCAAAAGAAGAAAAATTACCTGAATTTGAGGAAACTTGTTATCTAAAGTGTTGCCGATTTAATCCTGCAAGTGAACGGATCATTAACAAGTAATATAGTAGTTAATAGATTGTCGAACGCACGAGAACTCAATATACTAAAGTCCACTTTAACTGATATCGGCTTTAAATAAAAGAAAACACAATTAATTATTTAAGAAATAATCTTTAAGAAAAGGAAAAATATCTAAGAAAATAAATGGACAAAATTATTTAAAAATCCTAAAAACAATAAAGTGCTAGAATTCCCGAATCCACCACCGTTCGCATGATTAACACTCAGTACTTGGGGTTGAAAGTCAATAATCTAATATTATTCAGAAGCCTCTTTCGATGGTCATCTAAATCTATACCTATATATGAGATTAATTATCTCTAATTAACCTTCGAACATATGTATGCATTAATCTATTGTGATTATTTTTTAGCGATTTCATAGAATATAATAGTATTTCTATCTATTATAGGACCCTACGTCGTTTATTATCATGTGCTAAACTCATGAAGAATCTTTCGAAAACAACATGAATCACAAAATTTAATCAATGGTGATCAAGAATTAAATTGGAATAAGGGAATAATGAATAATCACCTCGGAAAATAAACTTAAAACATATAAAATGAGTACTTCAAATTAATCACAAAAACGAGGTTTTATCGTTAACCTTAGTACAAAACAATTAGCTTATCATCAATAAATATTGAAATTCAAAACCCGAAAGAGACGAATTCACAATATATTCCACATGTTTCTTTTCCTCCTTGCTACGTCTCTTCCCCGTAGCTCCAGGCTCACGACCTACGCACGGCTCCTTCCTCCTTTTATTCACCATCAATGAAGCCCAAATTCCTTGCCTTGAGGTCCACGTTTGACCTTTTTATTTTATTATTTTATTTTTTTCAACTGTTAATTGTACAACAAGCATTCGACTTCGTTTCTTTTTCAACTTTGGTCCATAATTTCCAAAAAGGGGTAGAATTGATAACTCTTCCTTCTTCTTTCTTCATTTACTTCAAAATTAGGTTCAATCCTAAAATAGACAGAAACACGTAAAATTAAGTAGAAAATCGACGAAAACAGATGATAAAAGTCTAGTTTTAATAGCCTAAGATAAATGCAAATTTACACTTATCAAATTCCTCCAGACTTGAACCATTGTTCGTCCTCGAACAATAAAAATTAAAACAAACAATTAAACACAAAGAACAAAAAAAAAAGAATAATAATATATAAAAAAATAATCTTGCCAACTTTTCAACTCATATTATCCACCACTTGTTATAGAACATTGCTACCAAAGTAAAGTCGTCCAATATTGACTAAATAATATACACAGTCAAATCCATCATCATACATCTTTGGTCGGGTATCCCAAACCACAATAGTCAAATATATCCTTACCCTCTCGTGAGAGGTTCACATTCTTTTTCTTTCTTTCGAGGGTATGCTCTTAGGAAATTGGGAGAGGAAGAGGAAGAGACAAAGATAATTGAATTAATTTACAACTTTAGCCTCAAGTCATATTACTTTAAGCACAAAATGAAAAGTGATGCTACATGTACATATGAGTTTACAAATATGTTTACATATAAAGAATAAAATTATAATTTTATCCATGAATTCTCTTTTTCTTTTATTGTACAAAATGAGATGAAATTGTAATTTCACACCCTTTCTATAGTACATGTATTTGTATAAGTGGATTAATCTCAAAACGAAAATAATATGTATGGTCTAATTATGGAAATTCACTATTTAAATTTAGAACATTTCAGGAATTTTTTTGTTGTGGGGGCCACTGCCCCCAGTACCCTCACTTTGAATCTGCTAGAGCTTGTTACACACATAAGAACCTTGTAATGCACATAACATAGATTTTTACGCACATAACATAGCAAATATTGTAATGCACATAACACATAACAAAACATAGCAAAAATTGTTACACTTTTTTTTTTTTTTCTTCTGAAAGGAAAATTGCTAAATCACTCAATGCATGTAAGAAGAGGTACTAATGAATAGTAATGACGTTGGTTCAGGGTGGGTTGGCCATACCCTAGACCCGCCCTAGGAGTCTTGAAATTGCCCTAGACCCACCATAAACCCTCGAATTCCTGGGCCGGGTCAACGCCGGTTGGGTCATGGGCCGGGGTGGGGTGCTACCATAACCCAAGAAATGACCTATGAATTTTCCCCCTTTTAATCAATATTATGCATAATGCATTATCAATTGATGAATGTAAAATGAAAGATAATTGAATACTATAAAGAGTTGAAACCTCCACAATTTTACTTTACAATGTAGAAATTGAAAAGAATGATAGAAACTGCTAGACTTTGTTTATTATTTAATTTTTTGATGTTTACCTTTCATAAATAAGTTAGAATCAACTTTCTATATATTTTTAGAATGAAATTTATTAAAAAAAAAGAATAAGAAGAAAATTCTTGACGGATCACGTGTCCATGAGGCTGGTCCAAGCTGACCCAGACCGGCCCCGGACCGACAATGTTGCCCCATACCCCCCTATAACTCGATTAGGCATGGCGGGTTATTTCTATTAGAGGCAAGTCCCCCCGGGTTCGTGGGTCGGTGTGTTAAATTGTCTTCCCTAGTGCTACCTCTTAATTACACATCATCTGTCATATCAAAATTAGAAATAATCAAAGAAATAATAGCAAGATTAATGTTGGAGGAAAAAAGACCACGGGAAAAAAACCAAGAGGAGATAATCAGGAGGAAAAAGTTTATTTTCAAATAATATATAGTGGAAAAAAATCTATTTCCAAATAATGTATAAGGAGAAAAAGTTGGAAGGGAATATACATTAGACACGGGGCAGTTTTTTATTGGATTGGAAGGGAAGTTGGAGTGGGGGAAAAGAGTATTTTATTATATTGGAGAGGAGTGGGAGTTGGGGGAAGCTAAAAGAGAGGCTAAATTTGGCCCCTCATTTAGCTCCTCCCCCCTCTCACCCAAATATAGGTTTTTTCCCATTCTACTAGATACATTATTTGGAGTGTTGGGGGGCAAAACCCAAAATTTGGGTTTCTTCCCCCAACAATAATTGTGCTCTAATTAGGGAAAAAAGGAAACATAAAGGAAAAAGAAGATCCCAGGTATTTTAGAAATACGAAATAGGCGGAAAATGGTTTTGGAAACTATTCCAGTATTATATATATTAAGATTAAGATATATATTAAGATTAAGATTAATTAATTTATTCATTAATTAATTTTACTGCAAGAATCTCAACTTAAAAAAAAAAAAAAATTGACGGCCTAAAATAAAGAAATCAGATGGCTCAGATAATTCTCATGGATTTAGAAACCCGAAATAGGTGAGAAAATGGTTTTGGAAACTATTATAGTATTATCTATATATTTATAATACTAACTAAGTTATAGGTTAATTTTTCCCGCCTAAAACTGACATCCTAAGAGAATTAGAAATATGATATCATGATGATGTCGCTGATGTCTCATTTATTTTCTATTTTTATTTTCGTTCATCATAATAATAATCTATATATTTATAATATTAACTAAGTGGTGGGTTAATTTTTCTTGCCTAAAACTGGCATATAAGGGAATTAGGAATCTGATGTCATGATGATGTCGCTGATGTCTCATTTATTTTTCTTTTTTTAATTTTCGTTCACCCTAATAATAATCTATCTATATATCTATATATTTATAATACTAACTAAGTGGTGGGTTAATTTTTTCTGCCTAAAACTGACATCGTAAGGGAATAAGGAATCTGATGTCATGATGATGTCGCTGATGTCTCATTTATTTTTCTATTTTTATTTTCTTCATCCTAATAATAAGCAGATAATACTAATAAAGTGGTAGGTTAATTTTTTTAATTTTGTATAGTAATTTTTAATCATCTTCCAGTTGTTGAGACGGAACTTTTAACCTTTAGAAATGCTTTAGATTTTTATTAATCAAGTAAGTGTATCAATCAAATTCTTAATTATCTCTTTTCTTGTGTTTAACTGGATAAGTGTAACAATCAAATTCGTAATTATCTCTTTCCTTTTATATTTGAATAATCAAAATAACCTTCAGGCCGTCTAATCGGGTAAGTATACAAGTAGCTATATATATACATATTACGCACATATATTTGCCAGCAATCGATCAATTAACATAGAATATCAATTTTGGAAGCAGTTGCACATATTTTTCTTTTAGTTAATTTTTAGTTCGAGTGATCTAGTTGATGAACGTATATCACTTTTATTTTTATTGTTTAATTAATTGTTTACTTTAGTTTCTTTTAGAAATGTATATGTGTTTCCCGTGCAACTCACAGATAGATTAGCTATTATATAATAATATTGATAAAATTGAGATTAAGATTCATCAATTAATTAATTTTAGCATAAAAGCAAAAAAGATTGACGGATAAACTAAAAGAAAGGGACGGCTTAGATAATTTCCACGGATTTAGAAACATGAAATGGGCAAGAAAATGGTTTTAGAAACTATTCTCATATTAAATTATAATAGTATAATACCCGTGCAATGCACGGGAAGAATGATGTTGAAAAATATAATCAGTAAGAAGATACAGTAAATGTGTAACATTTAAATATCAGTTGAAAATATAAAATCATGAATTTGCATCAGCTGAATCAATAGAAGAAATAAACTTAGTTCTGGTGGGGTTCAAAACTATTCAAATAACAATTTAAATTCATTCAATAGTCCTTTTTGTACATATGCTTAAATGAGAAAATTCTATTACCACTCATCAACAAATTTACAAAAGAAATAAAGGATATTACTCTATAAAAGCATAAGCATGTGGGACGAAAATTCTATTGTAATACATTAGTGAAATAGTTGCCCAATAATAAAATCTCAAAATTATTAATGGTGAAGTTTAATTATTAAGAGGTAGATTCTATACAATTGGTGACACATAATGCATTAGTTAATCAGTTGTCTAGTAATAAAATTTCCTTTAACGATAACAATATATTTTCTTTATCCAAAAATTAATTTTATTGGGTTCCTTTTAAAGTAAGAAGATGGTTTTTACAAATTTCAATTCTCCATTGCTCTGGAAGTGTGATAAGTCTCATTACTTTTCAACTTGAAACAAACAAATACACTGGAAAGACGACATCTTGTTAACTCTTTGAGACAAACCAAACACAATTAAATTAATGATGGTCCCTTTGTGCTATATCCAAGTTCTTTCAATTGATTGTGTTGGAGGACATACTTCAAGTTCAAAACGCATTCCTCTTTTCTTGCAAAACTAATATCTACCAGCAATACTTACAATTAAAAATGATCTAGAAAGGAATACTCGTGGTAGTCATTCATTTGAAATTGTTTTAGAGCATTCCCATTGGTGTTAGTAAATATAACTATCCTTGTAGGCAAAAAGTACATTTTAAGTTGTTAAATGCCATATATATAAGTTAAATTTAAAAACTATTGAAATGTCACATTAGATGTGTTAAAAAAACACTAAAATCCACTCAAATTCAAGCGAGCCACATTCTTATCAAAAGTTATTGGTCAAAATTTATTAAATAAATAAAAAAAGAAATTTTCTAAATTATTAAACTCTAGCACAATGAAACTATGCCGCCATACACACATATGGTGGGATATTATTAGGAAAATCTATACACATTGGGCCCCCGTATGTGAGGCCCACACAATTGTCCTAATAATTTCATGTCATGTGTATATAGAGGAATAATCCTGCCATACATCTGGCAGTAGATCATTAAAAAATGTTAAAATTATTACTAAAGTTAACAACAAACTTAACAATTAACCTAAAAGGATTTTTTTAATAACTTTATTAACATTACCAATGTAGCTACTTTTTTGAGTTGTTAACTAACAACTAGAGTTGGACACCGGATCCAGAAGCTCGAAAAATCGACCTGTCGGTACCTCAATGGGTCGGGTTGAGTTGGGTTATGGGAGGAATGGGTCGGATAACCTAAAAATGGGAACCTGACTTTCCTGGAGTCGGGTTACGTGTTTAGATGCCAAAACCCGTTCAACCCGACTCGGAAAGCCTAAGTCGGGTTTGACCCGATTTAACCGCTCGGGTTCAACCGGCCCATTATTCTATTTTTTTTTTTTTTGATTTTTCCCCCTTTAAAATTCATAAGACAAAGATACAACTGCATAAGGAAAAAATTGAGTCAGAATTCAGAAACCTAAAATCTCTTAAATCTCCAGATTTCCCCAATTTTGAACCATTATTTCCAAATCTCTCAAACTCAATTTCAAATTTCTCACCATCAAAACTAAGGTCAAGGCCTCACTCACTAAATTCTCTCTCCCCTTTCACTCATGACTCGACGAACCCTAGATCCCTATTGCCTATTGGTCGCCGCCGCTGCGAGACACCGCTGTAGATCTTCATTTTTTCCTTTTTTTTTTGGGCTCAATATTAATACACAACTGGTAGTATGGTTGGAATTTGAGTCTCTGTGGAAGATTTGGTTTGATTGAAGATTTGGAGTTTGAATCTCTTGTTGTAATTGGAACTTTTTAATTTGCTTTGTGTTGACAGAATAATGAAAGCACGTTGACGAATGGGAGATGAATAATAAGCCGGTTTTTTCGATTTTTTGCATCCTGGGCCGGTTTTTTTATTTTTTGCTTCGTGGACCGGCTTCTTCAATTTAAGCCCTTTTAGCCAGCCTATACCGAGAACCTGAATCAACTCGAGTAGACTCGGGCTGAGTCGGTTTTTCTAACTGATCCGGATCGCCTTGGTTCGAAATTCAACAACCTGACAAGCAGTCAGGTTGGGCTCGGGTTGGGTCAAACCCGACCCACTCAACTTGATGCCTAGCTCTACTAATAACCTAGTTTAATACTATCAATGTAGATGCCCTTATGTGAATGTAAAAATCAGAAAATAGAGAAACACTAGTTAAAAACAAAAAGAAAACCCTAGAATCGATCATATTTACATATTCCTCAAGAAATCAAACATAAAAAAATTATATGATTCCACAAAGAAAATAAATGACCGGATGGTAGGTCGGAATAATCGTGCAACTAGATCCACTGTAGAGAGAGCCCGATGTAGTGCTATTGCAGAGATAACATATTGAGAGCTACATCAATTGTGAATGGGAGGGAAAGAGAGAGAAAGAGCTCTCTTTTTTATAAACCTTGTCTCTCAATCAATCCCTAAATTAGAAAACGGAAGAATTTGAAGAATGTAGGAATAAATTTGGATTTCAACTGTGATTTTGAAGAATGTAGGAATCAATTTGGATTTCAACTGTGATTTACGGAGTTAGATAAAGAAGATTAATGTGAAAAGGCCATAATTTGAGCGTGTGATTTTGGAAAATCCAACAAATGCTAAAATCACGTACTTGAAATTAATAAACAGTGCCAGCAATTCACAATTTCTTTAAATATTTTAAACCGGAAAAAATTCACTGAAAAATTTACAATACCAAAAAGTTACGGCGAAAACTATACCAGCCACTTAAGTTGTTTAATACACACACATATATGTATATACATAGAGATTTCCTTAGTTTTGTTATTTGTACGAACACCTTTAAAAAAACTTATACAAACGAACAAGTAGTAAGAGTATGTTTTTTCATATATCACATCACCTAAAAAATCAATCCCCATAATTGCAATTTTGTTCACCACCTACTGTGGACGGGGTTACGCTGTCCACTTCTGACGTGATGCACACATAGCCGGACATAGCGTACACATAGTCACCATGTGTGTTGGCTATGTATGTACTACGTCGAAAGTGGGTGATGTAACCCCTCCCACAGTGAGTCGGTGAACAGGAAACTTTTTTTTTTTTTTTTGAAAACACAATTACAAATCTGCATCATAACAGTACAAATACACATAGATATTTATCATACTAAAACACAATGCTAAGAAAATCAATAATACAAACCCAAATATAGTGGGAATACACACTACAATAAAATGTAGAAAATACCCCATACAAAGAAATCAAACCTGAGACCTCTAAATCTCAGTACCTCAGCCTGACCCCTCAATGAGCTATATAAAACTTTTTGTATAAAGTATAATGTATAAATAGACTTTTTAAAATTGGGTGAATAACAAGAATAATTTTTAAAATAAAATAGGTAATACCAAAAAGTTAACTTAGATTACATAATGGCAAATGTTTCAAATTATTTTCATAAATGGCCCAAATACCCTACCAACATGAACTTTTTTGGAAATTGCAATGGAAGCCCAAGCCCTTTACTTGCAATTAATTTTTAAATCTCAAAATTGCAATTATACCCGAAATTTGTCGAATTACAACTCGATCTGGAAACCCCAGAAATGGGATACAATTTCACCATCGCCTGCTGACAGCCCCATTTTTGTTCAATGACTTCAAGATTTGGAACTCTAGCCACCGGTGACCATGCTTTGAATAAAAAATTAGGTTGGAAAAGGTTAAGAGGTCGGTGTTTGTTGCAATAAGGGTTGAAAACCGCCCCCTTTAAACTCTGATTCCAGCCAAACCAGATGTCATTTAGAGAAATGGACAACAGATCCATAATCAAGGCAAAAAGGTGCATCTACTGGTGGAGCATGATTTTTAGGTGATAGTACAGCTACTCGCCGTCTCCAGTGACACCTGGGAGGGCTTTTGAGGCGCTTTTCCGGTGACAGTGAGAATGATAGTGTGTTCTAGATGCCTTTTTGGGACATTTTGGTGGTGTTGGTTGCTATTCCCAATAAGGCAGTGTCAGCAATCGAGCAATACTTCACCAACAAGATGGTTGTGGTCGAAGTTAGGAACTTTTGGCAAATTTTTTAGGTGATAAATTTTGATGAAGGAATGTATTAAGTATGGTGGCATTCTGGAGCATTCATGAGTCAAATATAGGGTTATTTTAGAGACACCCTTAAAAGACTTGCGGTTACATAGGCTGCATGCGTACACGCTTCAGACATGGAGTTCCGCTAGTAGTAGCAGCTCAGTTACAAAATCAATTATATAATACGTTGCAATGACCCATTTGCCCTTAATAGGTGGGATTGAAATTTCAGATAGAAAACCCACGTGAATTCCACTGACATTCCACCTCTCAAGCAACTTTTCAAAGCAAGGGACGGCTTCACAGTTACACTTCTCGCCATTTCCATCGACATTCCACCAATTTCTCGCCGTCAATCAGTTACACTTCTCGAGCAAGATGCTTCCTTGTCTTTTGGTCGGGCTGCTTCTTGTCGGAGTTCGTCCACTCCCAGCTCGGCAACAACGATGGCTCCGGCGAGGGGCTGGACAAGTGGGAAAAAGATGATTAGGGGAAGGTTCACCATGTTCTTTGAATTTTGGGGTTCGTCCACTCCCGGCTCCGGCAACGACGATGGCTTCGAGAGGGGGGCGGGACAAGTGGAAAGAAGATGGTTGGGGGACGTTCACGTTGTTCTCTGAATTGGGGATTGGTGGGCTTTCGAATTTTGGGGTTTTCAGTTGGGTTGTTTTCGAATTTCGCCATATTTCTGCTCCGGGCACTGGACGGTTCACGAACAGGGTTGGGGGAGGGGTTCTGTGATTTTGATGAAGAGAGAAAGGAGAGAGAGGGTGTGCACGAAATGGGAGTTTTGGGGTTTTTGAACTTTTTGGTGGGGCCCGGACTAACTTGAGGGGGAATGTTTTTTATTGAGAAATTGGTTTAACTCATTACTAAGGGCAAATTGGTTAATTTAGCCAAATTATGTAGCTGATTGTGTGACCCAAAGTGTACTAATAGCTTTTTCCTCATACATGAGCTAGCACTAAACTCATGAACTGAGCACGAGCAGCTAGCCATCGTGGTGCACTGTTCTTGTTCGAGGTCGCGAAAGTTGAGCTTGGTTCGCTGAATGACAAGCAACTCGCTAGTTTTTCAGCTCACGAACCAAATTGTCAAGTCCATTCACGAAATGGGACGGACTCTGCCAAATTGATAGAGATGGCAGTCAATCAAATTCATCGATAATCTTCAAAAATGTTCTTTAATATTTAAAATTTCCGAACTATTTGAATACATTATTGTTCTTATTTCTTTTTTGCAAGGATTATTGTTCTTATTTCTCACATTTTTTAAATTAAAATATATTTTATTTTAACAACTTCCGTGCATCACATAAAAAAGTGACAAATGAAATAAAAATGACAAATTCCAACACCCACGTCATACACGTACACTAGCAATAACGGATAACCATAGGAACCCTTTTAACTTGATCACTTAAGGCTGCGGAAAATGATTTGTGCTCCAAACTGAGGTTGAAGAGTGAACACCACATGCGGAGCGTGTACATACTCTGGCGAAATCTCGAAGGTGAAAGTGCGAAGAAGGTCGACTAACACTAGTTTGGCCTCTAACAACGAATAGTTTTGGCCGATGCAAATTCGAGGTCCCCAGCCGAAGGGAAAATATACGGGGCGCCCTTTGGTTGCTTTCATCACTCCCTCGGCGAACCGGTCAGGCTTGAACACGTTTGCATCTTCGCCCCAGTATTCAGGATCGCGGTGAATTATGACCGTTGGTAACATGAGTTGTGTGTCGGCCGGTATGGTGTATTCTCCTACTTGTATCTCTTCTTCGACGAGTCTGGATAGCTCAACCACCGGCGGATACAACCTCAATGTTTCATTCACGATCATAGATAACTGCACAATAGGGAGAGATATGTTTATGTAAAATACAAACGAGGATATATCCAAGTATCAAGAAAGCTTAAAACAGTGTCGAGGTGAAGTTTCAAACTTTTTCAGAAAATGGTTATTGAAGTTGTTCTGAAGAGAAGTCACGAGTTATATATATACTTACAACTTTGAGTTGACTTAATCCATCAGAGTCTGATTTACGATCTCCAAAGACTTGAAAAGCTTCTTTTCTGGCACGCTCTTGCCACTCTGGATAACTAGCAAGCATAATCATACTCCAAACGAGAAGATTTGCCGTGGTTTCATTTCCGGCAAAATAGAATGCCTTGACATGCCCGGGGACTTCCTCATCACCGTAACCATGAGCGAGCTCCGATTGCAATACCATTTGCAATAAGTTGTGGCCGAAATCTTTGCCTTCCTGTAATGCCTTCTCTTTTTCACGGACTAATGAAAGAATACTTTGTTTTATTTCATTGGAGATTTTTTTAGTTTTTCGATTTGACTCCGTCGGCAAGTACCTTCGCAAACCATGTATCCAAAGTTCATATGAATTTCAAAACAATCAAATCAATTCAAAGAGCATGTATTTGGTAACGAGATGATCAATCCAATAGTACAAAACAAGATATTCCTAGCATAAATCAAGTAATTCTACTTCAACTTTTGTTCATTCAAATGACTTCATTTTACTACTACTTCGTCTGATTTCAATCAAGATAACTCTATCCACTTTTACTGACAAAATCCGTCATGTGAAAGACTCGCCTTCCCAAAAAAATTGACAATCATTACACATAGTCCATATTTGTAGTCTTGTAGTCGTAATATAGCGAAAAACTCGGTACTCTAAGAGTATCGAACTCGATATTTCTGAACAGTGATGAATTCTCATGTGGATTTAGATGCCCCAGTTCATTATTTAACCCGATTGAAGTCAAATAAAAGTGCATACACCCCAATCAAAATTTTTCTCCATCAACACTTTCTTTGTGTAAAATAAGGATTGGACTTACTTTGAACCAGGCAAATCAGCAATTTGGGTGGCTTGTCTTGCCATGGTAGCCATTTCTCTCAGAAGGTTAAAGAGTCTTTCATCTCGAGTGTAATTACTTGCAAACAGAGTTTTCG
The DNA here is from genome assembly GCA_963692815.1 of Nyctanthes arbor-tristis. NCBI lineage: Eukaryota > Viridiplantae > Streptophyta > Magnoliopsida > Lamiales > Oleaceae > Nyctanthes > Nyctanthes arbor-tristis. Next base: position 3,823 of record CAVNYN010272109.1, on the reverse strand, counting down.
AAACAACTCCAGAGGTTAACGTTTGGAAACGAGGATACACGTCCACCGTATAAGATCCATTCTTCGACACCAACGCCTTCCATTCTTCCAGCACTTCATTGCTGCTCGTCTGAAATATTGGTATCAATTGCTGCACACCAGTACACCATATTCATGTCAATACATCGTAGAAGATACAGAAATTGAAGGGTATGTTCTCTTTGTTATTTTCAGACTATTTTTAGTTTCCACTTCGTTGAGAATCTATTTGTTTTCATATTTTTGAAAACGGGTTTTTGAAAGCAACGAAATTTTTTTTTTTTGTGAAGAAAACTGAAATGTTTCTAGTTGCAAAAAATGAAAACACTGAAAACAAGAAAAATATATACATGCCTTTCTTAAAATACTTTTACAACACAAAACTGAAACACAGAGCACAAGGAAGGACAAGATTCTCGATCCAGGATAATGCAAATTACCTTCAACCTTTCCATGTGAGTTCTTTGAAAATCTATTTGCTTTCATATTTCTGAAAAAGCCTTCTCGGAAACAAGGAAAATTTTTTTGCGAAGAGAACTAAAAGCATGTTTTAGTGGGAAAAAATGAAAACACTGAAAGTAGTCTCAGAACCTGCCAAAACTGAAAATGAATTGAAAAGTGTGACACAATTACAGAACACAAAAAAGACAAGATTCCAAAATGAATTGAAAAGTGTGACACAATTACAGAGCACAAAAAAGTCTTCCGATCTCTCGAGGCGGGATGATACAAATGAGTTACCTTCAACCTTTCCATGTGAAAGAAGGCATTCAGAATCCCTCTTCTTTTGGTCCATTCGTCCCCTTCGAAGCGAATAACTCCGGTGACAAGTTCTTGCACTATACTGTTAGTAACCTTGAAGATCTTCATGAAGGCAGTGTGTTTAACCATGACGATTCTGATCAGTTCCGGATCCATTATCAGCACCTTCGGCCTCGTCCCAGCCCACATGAATGACTGTTTACCTGCAAAATCATATAATTTTATGCCCGTTAGCAAATCCATTTTAGTGAGAAATAAGAGAGAGAACGAGTGTGACTAAACGGTGGAGATTTGTACCATACATAAGGGCCCCCAGAAATTATATGGATGTAATTTATCTGACATATTTTTATTTAGAAGTAGAAATTGTTTACACAGAGAGACAGAGAACTCTCTTTCTGTCTGGATTACTTACCATATTTTTCGATTGTTTTGTGGACGAAGGGCAGGATACGAGGGGCGGCTGGGTCGCAAATACCGATAGGCTTTGCCAAGGCTTCTGCATACAATTCTTCAACCTCTTTGGTGTCTCCAAACAGAAGTCTTCTGAAAGTATAAGGATTCCCTTTGAATCCTCGTTGTCTCAGAATCCTTTCTTTCTTTCTGGGATTCAACCATAACCAGTTGAAAATCTTCCATGCCACTGTGAAGAAGATGATAATAAACACTGAAAAAAAAGGTTTCAGTATCTCCATTTTTTTTTTGGTGTGGGAGTGTGCAGAGAGAGAGGGATATGATGCTTGATATAATTTGCTACATTTATAGCCATGTTTGGGAAAGATTTTTTTAATGGTAATTATTCTACCACCACACAGCTTATTTCCCACGCTTTTAGATTCAACAAAATAAAACACATATTTAGTGAATGCATACATCACAATGGTTTTGTAATTCTGGTCCACTCCTTTTGATTTAATAGATACAAAATAGAAAAAATAATCTTGTTTTTATTTTTAGTGGACTGTGTAACTTTGTTCATTATCCCAAAATGACAAAGGGGTTCTTAAAAGATGAAAGAAGATGATAAATTATTGTAGTGTGCATTAACAATTTTAATCTACAGATCTCAGGTGGCTTCGTTACGAAAACACAGTGTCTGGTAATTTTGATCGAGCCATGAAGTGGACAACCTTCTTTTTTTCTTTTTTCTTTTTCTTTTTTTCCTCACGAATAAAATCATATGTAGGTTCATATGCAAAAAGTTGACTCTGTAGGTCTATGCCATCTAAACAAAGTTAATAAAGAGTGAGGCGCCACACATAGACCGTGTGTCTCTATAACAGAGACACTTGGTATCTCCAAAATCTAGTGTGGTATCTCCAAAATCTAGTGTATGTAGCGCCCTTCCATTCGCTAGTTTCATGGACCCACATGTTAAATTGTGTTCATGTAAATAAAACTACTATAAAGAAAAATAATATATACACTGAACGTCTTCATAACAGAGACACTCGGTATCTCCATATCATTCGTGGTACACTAAACCTCTAGTCTCTTCCCTTTCGCTTTCCTTTTCTTTGAGTTTTGGAACCTTCTAAATAATAATTGCTTAATCGTTCCATGTTTCTCCTTAGTTTGATTCACATCATGAGGACTGAGGTTGATTTCCATGATGACATTTTGTACACAATAAAGATTTCCTTTTCAGTATTTTAATTGCTTGTCAAGACATACTGTTATAAAAGAGAGTCTAACTACAATTTCAATTAATTATATTATTTGATCATTAATACAATTTCTCGAGCTTTACTCAATTTCTTATTGGATTTTAGAGACTTGCTTGGTGGATTTTGAGTTTTATTTACTTTTCAAGTTTACTAGACTCTCTCTTTAAAAAAAAAAAGTTTACTAGACTCTCACCTGTACGTTGTACAAGAAGAATACATATTAAATTATTTTAAAAAATAAATATTATGAAATTCTATAAGCTTTTTTTTTTTGTATAGTGAAATTTCATAAGGTTACATTACTCAATAAGAAATAATTAACTTTTAACATCAACCAAATAATAATGTAATTTTTTTCTTGTCATCTTAAGGTAATTATAATTTACAATAAATTTTAATATGAGTGTTATCATTAACGCAAATAAATATCATTTTTTTGCACTAATTCAGATAAATGGCATCGTACGAAATAATTGCTAGTTGGGCGATTACGTGTACTGTGAAAATATTTCTTATTTCAAAACCGATAAAGATTATATAAATTAATTATACACAAAAGTAGTCATATATAAAAAGTCATAATTATTAATATTCATTTATACCGGGAAAAAATAAGAAAAAAATACAATTATAATTTTCAATTAACTTTAAAAATTTTTTTTGAGAGAACAGTTAACTTAACTAACGATATATATATATATATATATATATATATGTTTAATTTCTATTAATTGTGAACCGTAAATTTCAAGATATATTAGATAACTGGATAATCAAATTTATCTATAATTTAAACGATTAAATGATGATAATTACCTATTAGTTATTAAATTTAATAGTAAATCTTATTTCAAAATGGTGGAGGGATAAGGCAAAAGTAAATAAAAAAATTTTTAAAAAATTAAAAAATTCAGAATACCACAAAAATTACCACAGTATGAAGACTCTATTGACAGTTTTTTTAGGGGAAAACATGATACAAAGGTACCAGAGCTCTTTTCATGTAATTAATATATAGATTAGGTCTCTTTCTAATTTCGGTAGTCAAATACCATATTAATTAGAACTAGTAAAATACCCCTGCAATGTACAAGAAGAATAGTGTTAAAAAAAAAAAGAGGATAAAAATTTAAAAATATGCATGGACAACATTTGTACATCACACGAAAAAAATTAATTGAGTGGATTGCGATTAGAAAAGCAAAACCTAAAAAAATAAAATAAAATAAAATAAAATGCATAGGATTTGATTAACTTAAAAAACTTCAGACTATTCCATATCATAGAAAGCCTATTTGAACACAACACAACATTCATTGTTGATTGCATGCCTTTTTTTTTTTTTGGGGGGGGGGGGGTGGGGGGGGCTTTTTATT
>CAVNYN010272108.1:0-15906 GCA_963692815.1 Nyctanthes arbor-tristis | reverse complement strand
CGCAAAAATTCGAGGGGGCTGGGGATGGCGAATTTCCCTAGCGATGGCCGCGGCCCCAGCCGTAGTTCTGACTTTTGGGGCACTATTCCTACCGGAGACGCCTAACAGCCTGATTCAGCAGAGCAACGATCATGAAAAGGCCAAGCGGATTTTGCAACGAGTTCGAGGCACTGATGATGTCCAAGCAGAACTCGACGATCTGATAGACGCTAGTAACAAAGCAAAAGCCATCAAACATCCACTCAACAACATCATAAAAAGAAAGTATAGACCTCAACTCGTGATGTCCATCGCGCTACCATTCTTCGTGCAAGTCACGGGTATTAATGTCATATCCTTCTATGCACCAGTACTCTTCCGAACAATTGGGTTGGGCGAAAGTGCGGCCCTCATGTCCGCCGTGGTGACCGGACTAGTCGGGACGAGCACAACATTTTTGTCACTACTATTGGTTGACAAATTTGGTAGAAGAGTCTTATTTCACATAGGTGGAGTACTAATGTTCATTCCACAAATGTTGATTGGTGGTATAATGGGAGCCAAGTTAGGGGACCAAGGTGGATTGAACAAAGAGTATGGCGTTTTGGTTCTCATTTTAGTTTGCGTATACGTCGCGGGCTTTAGTCTGTCATGGGGCCCATCGGGATGGGTCGTGACGGGCGAAATTTTCCCATTGGAAATGTGATCGGCCGCACAGAGTATCAATGTAGCTATCAATTTTCTCCACTTTCGCCGTCGCGCAAACTTTCCTAGCCATGCTCTGCCATTTCAAGTCGGGAATTTTCTTCTTCTGGGGAGGATGGGTAGTACTTATGACCGGATTCGTTTACTTCTTGTTACCTAAGACTAAGAATATCCCAATCGAGAAAATGGATATAATCTGGACAGGGCATTATTTTTGGAAAAGAATTGTGGGGAGTGATTAGGACATTGTGGACAGTAAGATGGAAGTACCATAATTTTTCATCCTACCAATTAGTTCATAAAAAAAATGTAATAAAATAATGGCATGTGACAGTTTATAAACTATTTTAGGCTAGATACTATAAATTGGTTTCTCTGTTTTGAAGTTAGAAGAATGTCACAAGAAAGGGAATAACTATACCTATGGACTGATAGAAGTGACTACGTTAGGAGATCAAACATTGTTCTTGGGCAGGAGTGTACCCAAGTATGTTAAAGCAAAATTGTATTTACTTCACAGGTGATAATTGTGAGCTCTACGAAATATAGTATATCACCACACTCCAAATAAATTATTGACAAAGATCTTCCACTATTAGGTCAACATTTTGGGTCAACCTATTATTATACAAACTAATATATGGATTATTATGGATTTTAAGGATTTATGGATTATTATGGCTTTTAATAGAATTCCATGGAATCCTACATATTCTAAAAAATTCTGTGCCACAGATATTAGTGGATTAAATAAACTTTTTTTTTTGTGAAATTTGTTGAATTAAAAGGTTCTCAATATGAAATTTATTAATAGATTTTAAAAATTTCTTGATATCGTGTTTGTTCTTCAAATTGTTGTTGTTGTTGGCGGCGTTGTTATTATTATTTTTCTTTTTCTTTTGATCAAATGAAATTTTTTATTATAGTCATACAATCTATGGATAAATTTTAGTACCTAAAAAAATGATCTAACGGAAAAAATTACATAATTTGCTTTTACTTTTTTTGGGATAATCATTTATAAAATCATTGAATAATGAAGAATTTACTAGTGTAGTGTAATTTACTTCTGAAATTATTTTGAACTTATTCATAGTATCATATTAAAATCATCTCTCATCTAATTCATGAAAATTTCTTTTGTATAGATTGATAAGATTTTTCAAAAATAAAAGCAATGATGGAAAAAAAAAATAATCTCTTGTCGTGTCCATTACAATTTGTCTGCATAGATTGATATGAATTTTTAAAAATGAAAACAGAAAAGTGTTTCCTCAATTTATACTTATAAGGGGATTGTGGATATATAATTATATATTATAAACTATGTGTTACTACGAGGATATATTTTGGGTAATTTTCACTCTAGGTCTCAACCTTTCAATTTTGTCCCCATCCTTTTTTTTTAGCAGACTAAGTCTTCAACCTTTCATTTATTATTGTATTATGTTCCCAACGTCACTTGTTGTTTCCAGCGTTTCAATTTTCACCATTAACCACTATCAAAATGACAATTACACTATTGATTTTTTATTTCCACTATAGGTCTCCAACCTTTCAATTTTTATACAATCTTGTTCACCTTATTTTTTGAGAGCATATGAACTCCAACATTCAATTTTTCTCGTGTTATATCTCCATTAACAGTTTTCATACCAAAAAATTTAATTTTTATTGTTAATACTATTAATTATTTAAATAAAAAATAAGGAATAATATAAAATAAGAAATACACACACTCTCACTCACTCCAACACAACCCAATGACAATAGTCGAAAATAATGATAATAAAAAAACTCAATTTATAACAGTATCAATAGATTCAAATTCACGTCAAAGAAAGTTGTTGATCTAAGTATTAGTGTAACGAATTGGATCTGATTTCTTGATCTACCACAAATTACGTGGTGGATACGAATTGGGTAGATCTGTCCAAAAAAATTAATTTTTGATTTATAAAAAATAAATATAACCATAATACTTTATTCTAATTTTGTTTCTTGTTATTCTTTGTGATTTTCATTCTAATATACCCCCGATTTGTTATCTATCTCAATTTGATCTGATTCATTAACTGTGAATCCACAAAAAATTAGAATTAGAGTATTAAAGTTCAGTTTCTTTTTTATAAATTGAAAATGACTTCTTTTTTTGGATCGGAAGGTGTTATTTGGGACGTAACGCGATAACAAATGAAAGGTTGAGGGACCTATATGCCGCAAAAAAATAATGGGGATAAAATTGAATAAAAATTGAAAGGATGAGGACCTATTATGGAAATAAAGAATTAAGGGTATAATGGTCATATTGATAGGGGTTAATAGTAAAAATTGAAAGGTTGGGAACGAAAAGTGACGTTGAGGGATGTAATGTGATAACAGATGATAGGTTCAAGCCCCCAAAAAGGAATAAAGATAAAATTGATTCAAAATTGAAAGATTGAGGACCTAGAGTGAAAATTACCCATATATTATTTTGCATGAACGTTATTTTGTACAATTTGAATGTGATATAATAATATTCTAAAAATTAGAGTAATGAGGAAAAAAATATTTCCTTAATTTATAATTAAAGTTTTCATGGATTATTTACATTTTAAAAAAATTCATGAAATCCATGAATTCTATTAGAATCTATGAGAAATTGAGAATGCCGAATATTTTAGAATCCAATGAATTCTAAATTGAAGACACTAGATTTGTATAAAAGCTTTAGAATTCTAAACTGAGGACATGTGCAACTATATAGAATTTTGAATACATCAAATTCTATGTTGGAGACACCCCCTTTAAGTTGGCACAATAATATGATGACCACTTAATAATAAGAGAGCGGGACTAATGAATTATTATTATTATTATTTTTTTTATTTTATTTTAAACTTCCGTCACAAATTGTTGTTCATATCATAACAAGAAAATTACTTCACTGACCATTACGGACTTACGGCGACACTCAAAATTTCAAGAGCAATTCTAAGGGGACATGAAAATAGGGCATTATTATGTGATAATATCATGTGACACACATTCAATGGGTGATGATTACATGACTATTTTTTTATCACCCAACACAAGTGTGCCACATGAGAATATCACCTAATAATGTTCCCTTTTCATATCCCCTTAGAATTTTTCAAATTTCAATAACCATTAGTAATTATATTTTTTTAAGAGAAAATAACCGTTAATAATATTTACCCTAAAATTTTATGATCAATAATAAATATACAGTTTAACGTAAGAGCCATCAACGTCCTTAAACATTACCTTAACTTAATCTCCACCTTCAAAAACTTCCCCTTTCCCCGTCATTGCCAATAAAAAATTTCCTAAAATTTTCGACGTAGGTTAACATAGAAGAAATAAACCAAAATATTTCGATCATTCATTTTTTTTAATTCAATAATAATTCATGCAATTGGATTTGGAATTGTTTTGCCGTTTCGATTTAGGGAATGATATATAACATGTGGATTAATGCTACACATCCCTACTGGTTTACTGATTAATTCATCGGTTTACAATTTTAACTCTAAAATATCTAAAGTTCAAATTATATAAGTGTCTTAATTGACAGTTTTACCCATTTTGTTAATATACAACCATTAAGTTAATTGGTAAACTAATCTGGAAGACTATCATTACTCAAAATATGTGTGGCGGTTTTTTTCATTACTCAAAACATGTGTGGCGGTTTTTTTCCTAATAATAATAATAGTAAAAAGTCAGAAACCCAAATAGAAACAACAATTCTTATGTGTATATATATCAGAATTGTGACATCCAAGATTCATCTTTCATACCTTATTCTTCCTCCGATTCTTTCCCTGCAAATTGCAAATTTCCATGGAATTCGAAAACGAAATTTTGGAGATTTTGTATGGCTTCCGGCGAAGGACATATGCAAATTCTCTTCGGTCTGCAAATCGGTGAGACAATTAAGAAAGGAGGATTTCTTTGTAAGAAACAGAGCAGGATTGGTGATAAATATTTCTTGATTCAACCACAATCATGTCAGAGGTATAAAGATAGGCTAGAACATCATTCATCCATCAATGGCTTTGCGGACGTCTCCCCTGTTCCCCGCCGTTCTCTTAAATTTCTAGCAGAGACCAGTCGAGTTCTTGGCTCTAGTAACGGGCCAATTTGCTGCAGAAACTTAGACGAAAAGGGCGAAAAATTTTTGTTTATGATCAACCCAGCAACTCAACATTGGTTACGACTTACGAGTTCCCCTACCAGATGGCTCTCATTGTCAAGAAAAGGACTTGAAAATTGTTTTCGAATGCAATAATGTGGATGATGATGATTATATGTTAATGCTAATAACGGAGTCGCCCGAATGGGGCCGTGAACCTCTCTGCAAAATCTAGTCCCCTCAAGACAGCGCTTGGAAAGATGTTGGGACGATAAAGATCGGTTTAGGGAGAAACCTTTGTTACGAGACTATAGTGTGTTATAATAGGGTAGTTTATCTACTTTCGGATCACGGTCGATATTTTAGACAAAACAGCTACTTTTATAGGCCGTACATCGTGGCTTGTGATGTCAAGAACCCTGTTACAAAGTTATTGAAATTACCGAAAACTTCAATGATTAGTGTGGACGACGTTAACACCAAACTACGTATTGGGGAGATTCAGCAAGTTCTATTAGATTGTTATGTTTAGTTAAATTGAGAAAAAACGTGTGTACCGGGTACTAACCAATGAAAAGGCGTGTTTGTGGCACTTGGTTTTTGACATGCACATCGGAACTATGGGGTTGAGGCGATCAGATTTAGCGATTACAAGCTTCACCATGTTGAATGGACATATTCTTCTTATTGTGACAGCTTCGAAAGTTTATCAATATGGTTTGTCGACTCCAAACAATGAAGCAATTGTAGAAGTTTGCCGTCACGAGTGTGGAAAACGCGTATTATTACATTCTTTTTTTGGTACCCTTCGACCATGTGGGAATAGTGCAACACTACTCTTGCTCAGCATCAATCCACATGGTATTATTAAATAATAATATAAGTTAACTTAAATAAATCAAGTCTACATGCCTTCCACTTTACTTATATCATATCATTTAATGTTACATATGATAATTTATTAACACACTGTCGTCAACACGAGTAGTGTCATATGGCATTGCTTTTTTAATTGTATCTTTGTCAAATTGGTTCTTTTGTTTCTCAACGCGTTACGGATTATTATTATTTATTTTTATGGGAAAATGCGTTCTCACTGAAATCTCGACAAGCCTTTGAAGTAAAGCCACAACGGCATACAAACGATCCAATTACAAAAAAAGGAGAATTCGCTAAAAGCATTAGCAACCAATGTGCTATAAATACAATATCATCCAGTTCTCTGCCTAAATCCTACAAAATTATATGTACACCCCAAGTTAACAATGCAAGACAAATTTCTTTCCCAAAAATGGGGGGAAAAAGACGAGCCAAATAGTACTTAGAAACTCAAATCATCCATCACAAATTAAGCACAGGAGACTGGCAACCTTTGCTCAATTTCACTGTGTACCATCGGGACGCTTCTGGAGAAGATGGGTCGACCGCTGTTCACTTAACTGGTCATTGGAAGCATTCTCTGGCCAATTATTAGGTCAATTGCCTCTTTGCCTGTGAGGTTCTGGCACGATAAAATCAGTTAGTAATCAGTCATCAACCCAATGCTACAAGAACGAAATATATAAGAATCATACAACGGGAAACTTAAAAAAGGGGGGGGAGGAAAAGAGAGATCCAAACATAGATGAAAAATTACTTGGCAAATTAATTAAAATATGGGCTCTTTAAAGAAATCTAAATGGTAAACCTATTTCCAGGCTAGAACTATCTTGACAATATCAAGTGGATGTCATAATTCATCATGTCCACGCATTAACTAAATAATCCATTTGTTAATTTTCTTTTCTAACAAAAAAACAAAGAAGCTACATTAGATAATATTCAACTGTAATAATTAGGGCTGGGCAAAATAACCATAACCGACTGAACCAAACCATAACCGAGTGGTTTGGTTCGGTTTTTTAAAAATTCTAAACGGTTTTGGTTATTAAAACCAATAACCAGTAGGTGATGGTTTGGTTATGATTTTGATCCAAAAACCGAAAACCAAACCATAACCGAATTTAGATTTTAAAATCTCACGTGAAGGAATCAATTGCTAAGAAATCAAAAGTTAGACACCACGAAGGATTGAAGATGGAATTTGATAATGACAACTTACGTCATTGCTTTTACATGAGAAGATGAGTTTATGTTTTGTTTCATTAAACTGTAGCTAAAGACTTAGATTCGCTTCTTTTAGTTAGTTGAAACTTCAATGAATTGCATTAATTTACTATATACTATTTTGTTCACCAAACTTGTCGTTTCAACTCTCAAATAAGTTATGCTTGCCATTCTTATATTTTTGAAATACAATACCATATAAACATTACCAGACAAACCAAACCAAACCATTTGTTTGGTTTTAATATTTCAAAATAACCGAATGGTTATTTTTTAAAAAAACCATTGGTATTTGGTTTGGTTTGGTTTGGTTTGGTTTGGTTTGGTTTGGTTTGGTTTTCTTAAAACCACGACCAAACCAAATCACGCCCAGGCCTAGTAATAATCTCTATTAATCAAGAAGGCACAAAGGAACAACAATAAACTTGAGAGAGAATTGCATTAAAACCAATAAGTTGAGCAAAGCAGGCAATCAAGTAAGCAATTGCACGCCACAGCAAAAATATGGCACCTTACAATACATTTCATAGCAACAAAACCTTGAGAATGAGATGACATGAAGATTACCTGTGTGCAGCAAGAGTTCATTCAGGAGACGCAGAGCAAGACCAAATGCGTCAGTTGTCTGACTATCCAAAAATAAAGGACTTGGTATTAGCAAAATTTAAGCCGCTCTCTTTTTTTTTTTTTTTTCCTTGAGCCTTTTGGAGAAGCGTATTTTAGGATGTAACTGAACTTCATGGAGCATTTCCATCCAAAGTAATTCAAATTGGCTATAAAACCCTTCTTGAAACCAATCCCGAATTTCTGAAAACAGTTCCATTGGGTCATCATTCCACAACTTCTTAAGCTTGGCACAGCTGTCAATAATTCTTCCCTTTCTACGCAATTTACGTAGCAGATTACCAACTCGTCTAAGACCAGATGCCTCTGGCTTTAATAGGCTAGCTGGTGTGGCTGCCATGAACTTTTGGAAGGCTTTTAGACAGGGCAGAACCTGGCCTTCTAGTAATGAACAAGCAAATGCAGCTACCCGAATTGTGTCATCTTTGATTGGCAAACGATGTAGAGGAAGTTGCCATAAATGAGGGCCAAAAGTTGGAACAACCCATGAGAAGACTTGGTCAGCCACCGGATCATAAGAAGGTTTCAGATCTGAACGGGGGGAAGAAAAGCTACAGAAGGATTGAGCATATTTAACCAGCCAATTTGATTTCACACTTGTTGCTCCGTTAATATATGGCCTTTTTGTATGTAATAATTCACTGTACACTAAATATTCAGGCGCAGATTTAGAAACAGACGAGCGACGATGGAGGAATACTGTTTCTGTGACCATACAAGCTTGGTAACGTACTGCATTAACTTTTCTGTCTCCATCTGATAGCCCGGAAGCTCCTTTAATGCGTTTGGCAACCCTGTCGGCCCAGCCAGCACAGATAGCTTGCCCCAAAATCTCCTCCTCATTTGGTAGAAGAGGTTGTTTATCAAAAGAAACCCCCCAAGCACATTCAACATCTTGCAAATTCCCGTGAGTCCATGAGAACTCTTCATGGAAATCACTAAGCTGTGAGCTGAACACTAGTTGGAGAAGCTGCTTTCTCAGCTTGGACATTTCTTCCATGGTTTTATGGTGCAATCCATTGTCACTGCAAAATTCTAGTTTGTTTCCGGAGAGTTCAAAACACTGCAGCGCATAAGCTGTGGTTAAAGCATCGCTGGTGGGGTTAGAAAATTTAGCACGAGATAGTTTAGCAGCTTCTTTAAGTTTCTTTTTCCTTAATTTTTCTTCCTTGTCTGGGATTTTCTCACTCCCATCCTGCTTCAAGGCATCTGCTTCATTGTGGCTTGCTTCAAAAAGAATAATGAAAGGATTTGACAAGCTCAAAGCTGCAGCTACCGCAACAGCATAGCCCAGTACTAAGTTCGTCCGGGAATAATATTTCACCTTGTGCATGATTTGGATAACCGTAAGGAGCATTCTAGAGTGACGAGGACTCATTGGATAGTGTGCCATCGCCTTCCCCAGTGCTGTCAACCTACCTTCGTTATCAAGTGCCTCAAGAGCTTTTAAGCAACGCTCTGCTTCAACTAATGCATTGGCCTCTGGACGTGTTGGAAATGGGAAATTCACAACCTGACGTTTGAGTAAAATATTAGGTCTATTCAGAAAAACAGAAGAAATGAAATGGGAAAACAGATAATAGAAGTGGACATGATACTCACCTTGCTAATATGCATGGATTTCATGAGAAGAACAACACCATCAACTGGCACTTTCAGTATTTCAGCACATGAGAAGTCAGGAAATATGTTATTGAAGACGGCAGAGGAATAGAGGCGATAACAATGTCCAGGCCCAGTTCTTCCAGCTCTTCCAGCACGCTGGTTAGCAGAAGCCTTACTTATCCACTGTATCTCATATGTTTCCATCCCACTGGAAGAGTTGTAATTCTTCACTTTTTCTCTTCCAGTGTCAACCACGTACTTAATGCCAGGAATGGTCAAAGAGGTTTCAGCCACATTGGTAGCAACAACTACAAGGCGCTCTCCTTCCTTGACCTCTTCAAATACACGAAGTTGTGCAGAAGCAGGAAGCATGGCATAAAGGGGCAGGATCCGCATTGGAGCAGCACAAAAATCATTTCTTGCCTCGTTTCGCTGCCCCAAGAAAGATATTGGTTGCTTCGATGTTCCTTCAGTAGTAAGGTGAACTTCAGAATCAGGCTCAGAAGTTTTCCTCCCTGCCAGGGCCTCGAAAGATGCCTTCAGTGAAGCAAGTCTTTCGTTATCTATCAAAACATCTCCTAGATTGCTATCAGACTCGAGCAATGCCGGTTTCAGCGCATCCCCCTCACTGTAGAATTCAAGATCACTCTCATCTCCTGAATCATAAGACGTATCAGACTCTTCCTCAGATAGATCTACATGGTCCTCAGTATAAGAACCAAAACGATCACTAATCTCATGTCCATGGTTCCCTTGAAGTTCAAATGCCTCACTAATGTCCTTCATATCATTTTCTTCTGATGCCTTTTCTTCGTAAACTGAAGCTGATGCTTCATTTCCTTCCAATGCATTTTTAACTATTTCCTCCGACGTCTTTCTCAATTTCCTACATAGGTATTCCACCTCTCTCTGCCCAGTCACAAAAACAAGAATGCCGCCAGGTGGCAGTCTTCTGTGAATTGATAACACTTTCTTATAGGCTTGGCCAACGTAATCTATGATCTCTGTCCTCTTAGAGAAGTAAGATTTAACTGGATACTGTCGAGTTGGAACTTCTATTACTGGTGGAGGATTATGGAAAATTCTTCTTCCGGACACAAAGTCTTCAACACGCAAGGTAGCACTCATCAGCACAAGTTTTAAAGGATAGATCCTATTCTCAGAGTTAACAATTTCCCCAGCAAGAATCCGCTCCTGCTGCCTCTCGTATTCCCTCTGCCAACATAGACAAAACAAGTTAAAAAATAAACTAGAATAACATTTTTTTTCATTCTGAGAGCCAAGATCCTGGATTAAACCTATCTGATATCTTTGCATGACCAAAAAAAAAAAAAAAAAAGAAACACGATAAATAAATAAAGGAAAGGGACATCATAATCAAAGAGATTGTGGAAGTTACTTGACGTTCTTGTATAACTCGAGAAAGCATCCCAATAAGTATATCTGTATTCAGGCTCCTCTCATGAGCTTCATCCAAAATAATAATGGAGTAGCGCTTCAACAAAAAATCATTCTGCAAACGGTAAACTATCAGCAAACAAAGTCATGGCACCAGGGGAGGCCAAAAAAACAATTATTCATGAAATTTGCATATACTAAATAGACGCATTTATTTAAAAGAAAAAAGAAGAAAGAAGAAGAAGCTAAATTGAGAGGAAAGCAATATGCATAAGAATAAAATAGCAGCAACCATAATTTTCACTCTGTCAAGAATTTTTCTATTCACAAGAATAGTGCGGTTATGATGGGTACAACCCAAGAGAGGAAAGTGAAGAAAGTTACGGAACCGAAGTTAAATGGTCAGTCTCATTCAATGGCATGTCACAACTTACCCCATTGCCCCATAACTAACGTGCAGAGAAATGCCATGGCAGAGGTATAGAAGGGAGTGGTGCGATAACTACATAAAAAATCAGGGATTTTTTAACATGATTATCATTACTTCAAGTAGCATAGGTGACCAATATTTACCAGGACAAAATACATTAAAACAAAGATACATATCTTCCAAAGAAAAAATCTTTTTCACACGTTTTGCAGATGAAAAGACTAGAGTGAAAGCAGAACCTGCACTTCCCGAAGCAAGATTCCATCAGTCATAAATTTGATGGAGCAATTCTCTCCGATCCTTCTGTCGTGCCTAACTTGAAATCCTACCTCCTTACCCAATCGAAGACCAAGCTCATATGCCACTCTCTTGGCGGTTGCAAGCACAGCAACTCGACGGGGTTGGGTCACACCAATAACACCGCGTCGAGCATCACAAAGGCTTGAACCAAAGCCAGCCTCATAAAGAAACTGAAGATGAACAATAAAATGCAAAAATAATACCTCAGCCTGAAAAAGCTAATTGCAAGAGAAAAGAAATAAAAGGAAAACTGCTAACCTGAGGAACTTGGGTTGTCTTACCACAGCCAGTCTCACCACATATAATAATGCTAAGATTTTCAATGATAGCTTCCATTATTTCCTGTTCCATCATAACTATTGGAAGATCCCTTCTGCTCCTCTCGACCTCCTTTGGTCTTGATACATGCACTACAGTTGGGGCAGTTGTCACTACAGTAAATTTCCCCTGGTTCATTATATTGCTGAGATTGGAAGTTGGATTTTGATCTGCCGTAGCCTGTTCCGAGTTATCTACAGTTGGGGAGGTTGTCACTACAGTAAATTTCCCCTGGTTCATTATATTGCTGAGATTGGAAGTTGGATTTTCATCTGCTGTAGCCTGTTCCGAGTTATCTATAGTTGGGGAGGTTGTCACTACAGTAAATTTCCCCTGGTTCATTACATTGCTGAGATTGGAAGCTGGATTTTCATCTGCTGTAGCCTGTTCCAAGTTATAGCCATAAGTACCCAAATATATTCTAAATGCAGATAGATTTTGTCTCGAAATGTGCAAAGTAGAAAGAAATGGCCTAAGAATGAACTCTTTGACATTTGAAACTAAAAATTTAATAAAACTATTAAAGCAAGGAAGTAAAACATACCAATGACTCTGCCGGTTCTTCAAAACGAGGTGGACGCTCAGGATTTTTGGGTTGTTCTGGTATTAATGACTTTCTACTTGCGCTACTTAGTTCCTCACTGATTAAAGCAGCATCTTTGTAAAAAGTTGCAGATTTGTTCCTACAAACAGGTTCCTGAGAAGATTGCAGTGGGGCAGACACATCATTCTGCAGCTCCAATTCTAAAGATGGTTCCAGAGAGTTTCTATCCTTGTGTACTTGTAATATGTCAACATCTGAATACACTTCAACGCCAGTTGATGCATTATCGCTGGGCCTCTTCTTTGAAGGTCGATAATCATCTAGTTCTAAACCCATTTTGGAAAACTGCACTTGCCTCCTACGTTTATCACGGACAGTTTCGACCTGTAAATTTAAGGTGTCTTCAAGACTTCCATCTTCTCATTTCCAATATAATGATATCAATTATTTATTGAAAGACTACCACAAACCTGGCCCAAGTTCCGCGAAGACCACATAAGAGAATAAACACCCTCTCGAAGCTTATATTTCCTGAACATGGCCAAAATTCTATATTAGTATTACAATGAAGTTAAATGATCATAATTATTATACAAAGACTTATGGTGGTGTCCATACTCCAATGTCTCAATACTCTTTGACAAAAGTCTCTCCTTTTCCTTCTCCTCCTGCACAGCAGAAAGTTTTAAACATCCAAAGCCTGAGCAATGGAAACTAGAATGAAATCTAAACCCAGGCAGCATACAAAAAATGCACCTACCTCAAGCTTCTTTAACTTTCTCTTCTGGGATTTACTTAACTTAGGTTCGTTCTGCATCTTAAGCTTTTCAGAAGCCTAAGATTAAATAAATATATACATTATAATATCAATACAAACATAATCCATAGAGAAGTTAATTACAGGTAAATATTCACAGAAATCCACATCTGTATACCTGCTTATTTTTTTTATTTTTACTCTTTTGCTTGCCTGGCAATATGATTGCATTGCTGCCGTTACCCTCCAAACTGTGATAATGCAACTCATAAATGAAACAACTTTTGACCCAAAATCATAAATAAGATAACAATAATAAGTTAAAATAATATCAACAAAATTTGTTCCTGGGAATTTTAATTTTGATTTCGTACCTGAATGACTCCGTTCCATTGTTCAATTCAGCTGAAGCATCCATTTTCAACAAAATCAAAGCTCCAAGTTAACTGTGTTCTGAACCAAAGACTACAGTAGAATAATTAAATCGGAAATTTTTATTGGAATTAAAGTAGCAAAAGGGAAGTTGCTCAATACATAGACTCGTTATGCACAAAAATAAGGTGGTCTCTCCAACCAGGAATTTGGTGGATTTCGTGAGTTTATGAATTCTCACGGACTTCATAGATTTTAATAGAATTCCACAAGAACCCTCAGAATCTAATGGAATTCTATTCCAGGGATTTTAGTGGATTTCAATAGATATTGGAGGAATTTGTTAGCCATCTCCAATATGGAATTTAATGGATTTTGAATTTCACGTCATTTCAATTATCTTTAATGTAAACTATGAACTATTGAGAAAAAATAAAGCAAATATGAATTAACGGAAATACTTTTACCTCTTGTCCGGGTAATCATTTATAAAATTATATCTAAGAATTTACCATTATTGTGTTGATATTTGAACTCAAACGTTTAGCAACTTTTTATTTTATTTATTTATTTATTTATCACTGTTATCATTATTATTGTTTATTATTTGTTTGCACAAGTCAAATGTTAACTTGAGACATAGTATGTACAAAAATTAACATAGCTTCGTACTTGATCATCAAAAAATAAAAGGAAGAAATAAAAATAAAACTATGTCATAAAAAAATAAAATACATAACCTTGTCTCTTGACATCCAAGCCTTGTGTTTAAAATATGAAGTGTTTTCTTTTCAATGTTTTGTTTACTTATCAACCTACTACCATCACGCCATCTACAATTAGCAGCATCAACCAAAAGCTCTAACAACAAAAGAGATTTCTTGTGCATCCAAGAATTATACCCATTTTTACCTTTTCCTTGCAAATCACCCATTTATAATATTGACCAAAGAAAAAATGTGTCTATCAATGCTTATGGCATCACAAAAATCCACACAAGCACACATTGCCAAGAAAGAGTGTAAAATGAAACAACACTGGTAAAAAATTGCCCCTCCAAATTGCTTTTCCATCTCTTACACTCCACAGCAGACTTCAGAAATATTTTATGTGGTAAACGACCTTGAAATCTTACCAAATTTAAGATGATGTTAGGAGTTGCATATAATATATCATATCCAAAATCATCTCCAGACAATGACATTTAGTATGGTAATTATTTTTCTATAAGAAAAATATATATACATATTATATATATCTTTCTGGGAAGCTTCTAATTTATAATATATGTATAGTGGTTATAAAGATATAATTTTATACACACATATAATAACTGGAAAATTCTTTACCTCCATATCAGCATCAAGTTTTAAATGATTAATTATTTATAACCTATGTTCCTATACAATATCAAAATTATCAGTGTGGGTTCAAATTATGGATTTCACTGCTTAAACTCTCTAATTATTCAAATTCATTACTGATTTGTCTTCCCTTGTGGAAGTTCACGCCATTACTTGTATATGATCAAACTCAAGCCTGACCATAGGCATTCAATTACTTGAATATTAGGATCTGCATATATAACCACTATACATGTCATTGTTAGAGAGCTAACAATTCCTACATGTAGTGCCAGATCGAGATACAAGTCAAGGTCAATATGACCCAAAAAGCTATCTAACATGACGGGTTGGGGTTCAACTTGATTTCTCTCTTCTTCTTTTTCTCTTTTTTTTTTTTAAGACACTGTTTGATTTCTTTTTGACATTTGTAAAATATTTAAGATCTAAAGTAAATTCAATTAAGAAACTATCCTTATCATTTTAGTTCTTCTAAATAAAATCTTATCTTATCTTATGTATATTAAAGTAGGATAATGATTTTTGATAAGAAAATTTATATATACCTCTTTTTTATTTATTTTATTTTAATAATAATATATATAAATATATAATATATACACATTTCCAACTAGTCAAGCTTCAAATTAATCTCTAATATCTTATATATATGTTTTTGTTTTATACATATATATAATATACATACATAATTATAATACATATTTAAATATAATAAACGTTACATCTCCGATTTGGAGATATGCAAATTTTCCCGCAAAAAAATATTATCCTACTTATATATATCTCTTTCTTTATTTATTTTATTTTAATAATATATATATATTATATACATCTTTCCAACTAATTAAGCTTCAAATTAATCTCTTATATCTTATATATATATATATATATTTTCATTTTACACACACATATAATATATATATACGTAATTATGTGAATGAACAGTGCATTGTTAATTAAATGAAGACAAGTGTTTGATGCATTTGAGATTGAAAGGCGTGCACGTGGGGTGACGATTTGAAAGATATTGCTTTTCAGTTCTCCGAAGGAAATACATTTTTGGATAATGGGTACAAAGGATGGTTGAAGCTACTTGAATTTAGACTTTTAAAAGTATTTCATTATTTCATGACAAATAGAATTTTGTAGCATGGTTGGTGCACAGTTTTTTTTTTTTTGTTGGGGGGTGTGTTTATTGTTTCTCCCCAAATCAAACTAAAACAAACGCCGGGGGGTGGGGGGGAGAGAGAGCACTTATCTTTT
>CAVNYN010272106.1:0-15075 GCA_963692815.1 Nyctanthes arbor-tristis | reverse complement strand
AACCTACTGAGTATTTCTATGAAATACTCACCCCTTTCATAATTTGATAATTTTCAGATCCTGGAGCCGGAGGCGCGTATGATGGTGGATATTAATTATTGAACAGTCTTTTATTAATTTCAGCACTTTTTAAGATTTTATTATCAAGACTTTATTCCATTTGATTTGGGAATTGTTTTTTTTATAAAGAACAGATTTTAATTATTTATTGAAATAAGAATTTCCGCACTTTACCGTTAGTTTTAAGCAGCCAGATTGTTTGAAAAGTTGTTTTGAAAAGTTTTAACTAAGGTTCCGGGTATTCAGAGCTCGGGGCATTACAAGAGAGGCTGATGCTAAAGCTAGTATAAAGGAAGCAACAGAAAAAGAATCAGCTGCTGCTAAGAAGAAGCAAGAACAGCCAGCTTACGTAAATGTGTTACAAGAGCAACTAAAAAGGTTTTCTCTTACCTCCTTCAATTTGTAATTTACCAATAACAGAAACTTATAGAAGATTATCTAACAGTCTGGTTTGGGAAGTATGCCATTGTAATATTGCTCTGGAAAAAAGCATATGGTTCTGACATTGATCAGAATCAAAGATTGAAAGAGAATTACTATGTAATCTACTTTAGCAACTAAGTTATAAAACAACAATTGACTGTACATATGCATAATAGAATTAGAATAGTCCATTTTTAGTATGACCTATTTCTCTGTTCTCTGTTTTTGTCCGGTAAGTGATGTTGGTACGTTCTACACGACGCTCTTCCGAAAAAAAGAATAAAATTGATTTGTGAAATCAGTGCCGACAGAAATGCAGCTACTTTTACCTTTCTTTCTAATGTATATTTTCTGTTACAAAAATGGGAATTTCATGCTGCAGGCAACAGGTTGAGACGAGGCAAGTCTTTGAGGAGAAGACCAAGTCTTGCTCTGGTATAGATCGCGACTTACCATTGACAAAGCATTGAATCCATCAGAAGAGAACGCGGACAAAGCATGTCTTAGTGTCTCAAAATCACTACCTGTACCTTCGGAGAGTGAATGGAGTGATATTCAGACAACAGAGACAACGATAGCTGATGTGAGGGAGGTTTCTCCTCATGCAGAAGGAAGCAGTCTCGATATAACGGTGGTTACGTTCCTTGCGAACGCTCACCAAGGTAATTCCTCTCCTCATCAAGCCGAGTTTTTAAAGCTCTTGTTATCTCAAATAGGGTAAAAAAATCAATCCATACATATGTCATTCAGTTTTATTCCTCAGTACTTTTTGATGAATTGTCTTACTATAGATGCATGTCACATCAGGGCCTATATCTGTTGTGTGATACCCATCTAGTTCTCGTTGTTTTTAACTGGGAAAGCAAATCATTTGAAGACTAAAGGCAGCAAGGTACTCTTTCTAGCGGAGATAAAGACACAAAAAAAGCAGAAACAATATAGAATCTATTTTTTTTAGCACTTAACCGCCTTTATGTTATGGATTTCATTGTTCAAAAAAAGAGCCAAACACATCATACACGAAGTCTCCATCCACGTTTCTCTTTCTTGGTGTGCGAATGGGGGCTCTTTTGGCATGGTGATTTTTCTGGTCAAAGAGTATATGTACATAGCATTATTTGAGCTAATCCTTCAACTTGCAACTATGATCATGGACCCTGAGGAGATATGTAGACTCTGAAAATTTGAAGCTCGAGGGTGCAAAAAACCCGTGTGATTCTACCAAATGAAGCATGCTCAGAGGGAAATAATCGCATGAAATGTTTTTAGTTGGGAAACTAATGGATTCTAGAATGGTGAACAGGGAAGCTTTCGAGTTGGTGATGTGCAATGTATGGAAACTATCAAAACACTTCACACACTGGACCCAAGGGATGTAAGAATATGCATGTATTTCACTTTAGCTCAATTGCTGATCAGCAAAGGGTTTTGGCAGGTGGTCTATGGATGTCAACAACTAATTGCTTGCTCTTAAAATTCTAAAGGCACAGGAGATCTTACTTCCATGGATTTCAACATTGTCTCCTATTGCACTTACATAATGTGCATCTTATGTGCATTTTATCTGTTTGACAGAATCTGCATTTTGTCCCACTGGTATTGTAGACGTCAAATTTCGACTTCGACTCAACAGACGAAATTTATTTAAATGGGAAATTTATATTTGAGCTTGCTCGAACAATAAATGCTAAAACTAAGAGAATTTGTATATTTATGATGGGGAGTAAAAGTGAAGAAGACAAGAAGTGTGAAATTCAGAGAGAGGAATCCCCTTTCTGGCCTTTTTATTGTCTATTTATAGTATGTATTTGCATGAATACAATGATTACAAGCATTTAATACTAGCCAATAGGAGATGTGTGCGAGTCTAATCAACTGAGATTATCCTCTAGCTTTTTCACTAATTGTTGCCTAAATTCTACATGGGAAAGGTGACCACCGCCTTTATAATAAATTTAGAAGTCCCATCGGCCGCAAGTGGTAAGGCTTACACATGGGTTTGCAAGTTGCTGTCCAACATGCGCTTTTCCAGAAATAGCAGGAAATGGCCTTACGAGCTTAGCGACCTAGCGAGCTGAATGGTAAGGACCTGGAGTTGGCTAGTGAACACCAAGTCATTAGGTCGTTGCGTCCTTCTAGGTTTTTAGGTCGTTAAGCACAGCAAGGCACGTGGGTCCTACCTCTAAACTCTATTGACCTATTTGACCTGACGACCTAGCGACAACAAAATGCCCCCTCTAGGTCGCTGTTCCTGGGCTTTAGGGTTGGTGGCCTTGAAAGTTTGCTCGCTGTTCTTTTTAGGCTTTTACTGCCTAAAATTAGATTCTCTAAATTTCGAAACACTTGACCTGACTTCTCTCACTATGTGGCAGTCGCCTAATGGAATGGCGTGTGTTGGGAACTGCAGGCAGTAATCATTCATTTGATTGGTGCCCTTTCACTTACCAATATGGCATGCCTCCGCCTTTTTCTCTCCCTTTCTCAACTATTTATATCCTTCATCATGCCCCCTTTTTTCTCCTTTACTTTCGTTTTTCCTACTAAAATCCTCCACAAACTTCTCTGCAAAAATTTGACAATCTCCTTATAAAGCCAGTGATTTCTTGCAGACTTTCAAAGCTTCGTGGGATTTCTTCCTAAAGGTATTGTTCACCCTCTTATCTGGGATGTTTTGAGGCTTTTAGTTCTCAGTATTTCTTCAAAGACTTGGGGGATTTCGTCTGCTAGAATTTTTGTAATAGTGAGATGGAAAATAGAGAGGGCTCTCATTCTGGGAGTGGGGAAGGAGAAGAGATCTAGGTGAACTTAGAGTGGTCTAGTAAGGAAGATAGGGCTGGTTCCTAGGGTAGACATTTCCAGGTTGATTGGACAAGTGAGAAGAGTGAAGGAGATGATGAGGCAGAGGGGAGCTCCAGTAGGTGTCCCCTGGAAGCAGTGGTGCTTGAGAAGGACCTACCATGGGTGTGTAAGCACATCCCCTCAAAGGTGAAGGAAGCTGATCTGCAGCAGAAATATCGCGTGCCAGATCATGTAGCCATACGGGTTCCCTATGAGGGAAAGCGGGCTCATTGCCCTTCTAGAGGGTGTGTGGCAGTGAGCATCAAAATGTTTGAAGCCGGGTGTAGGTATCGCCTCCGCGGCCTGTAACCAGGCTGTTCCGATCTATGGGAAATTGCCCACTCACAGATCCCTTTGGCAGTACAAGGGCTGGGGGTACCCTACTCCTGAGCACTTCAACTCATATTATTTGCTGAAGTCCTTGTCTGGCGGGAAGGGATGGTTTTATGTGGGGGCGCGCCCTAAAGCAGGAGCTCAGGACCTTTGGGGGAACTTGGTAAAAGGGGACTCAGAGTCGGTCTCCCACTAGAAAGAGGGCTGGTTCTGGGTAGAGGGTGAATGGAAAATCCCGCCAATTCCAGGAGATGAGTGCACGAGCATCCTAAGGCTACATAATACCCATTAAGTAGCTACCAAGTTGATATTTCGCCAGAACTAGCTAGCTAATACTTAACTCTGTTTCTTTTTGTGCCAACTATAGATCGAGGTCAGCTACTGTCCCCCAACCTTCAAGGAGCAGGTCGAGGCAATTGTTGGGCTGAAAAGTCAACATAACCACATCACATACCTGACAGACAAAGACTTCTTGATCAGTGCTGGACTGTCAGTGCCAAGAACTGAACGTATCTCCAATGACCGCAACAATCGTAAGCTTGTCACATTATTTTGGCCACGGGCTGGAGGAAGAAGTAGAAGAACTATGCCACTTTATTTTCAACAGCCTAGCTTCTTCAAGCCAGCGCCGCCGTGTAAGCTCACGTGCGGCTAATTATTGATGATAAAAATGAACTTACCGAGGAAGAGAGCTAGGCTGCTAAGGCCAATGAGGAGGCCGAGTTGGCCTTCAAGGAGAAGGAGCAGGATCTCCTGTTTCCAGGGATTAGGAAGAAAAAGGAAGATCTGGAGACTTTGCTGGTGACCGAGAGGTCAAACTACGAGTAGGCCCCAAAGGAGGTAGGTAGAGAGTCGGGCCCCTTTTCGACAAGCTGATTGGTTGTAAAGAGGTAGTCGCCAAGTATAAGAGCTCGGAGGAATACAAGAAGAACACTGCAGAGCTTTATTGTGAGACCGCGAAGGACATCATCGGCAAGGTCGAGAAGATGTACCTAGAGTGTGACCTGGCTTTTAAGAAGTTGGTCGCCAAAATCAAGCAGGACAAAGGCATCGAGAGCTCTGATGATGATGAGTAGGAGGAGAAAGAGGAGGAGGTCGAGCTCCCAGCTCTAGCTAGAGAGGAGGACGTTGAGGTCTCAACTCCAGCTCTTGAAAATTAGGCTTAGAGCTTCAGCTTATGCCCCTACTGTATTTTGTGTCATGCATTTTAAAGAAAGAAATGCAATTTTTGTTTATGTTTCAGCTCGTTATTTTTCGTGTTTAAATAACTTTAGCCATAAGTCGCAAATGTTAAGCCCGAAGCTTGTTCTAACCGCGCTTACGGAAATAAAACTTTGAACAAAATTCCTAGGCAAAGTGCTAGGACGCTAACTAGAATCTGGCTCTAGTTTCAATCGTATGCACAATAACGGTTTCAATTGTATACATGGTAACGGAATTAAGTAAAAAGTTTTTAAGCAAGTGTCATGGTGCTAGCTAGAAGCTCGTTCCAGCCTTAGTTACGAGGATAAAACCTTAGCAAAGTAAATATTTGATTTGTTCCAACACTTTAGTGAAAATGTAACAAAGTAAATGAAACCTCGTTCCGACACTTTACTATTTGAGTTGTTCATAGGAAAATGTAACAAAGTAAATATTTATCACTTGAAATATTGCCAACTACCCGGTCGCAAAATTGTGGTTTGGAAATTTCGAGCTTGTATGGGCTGTTAATTTCACCAGCTATGACTTGACAATTAAGATACAAAAATTTAGATTTGATACCTGGCTACTGATAATATCTCTTTAGGTGCTCTACATTCTATGGATGCATCAATTCGATTCCTTGCATATCTTCGAGTTCGTAAGCTCCATTTGATAGAGTTCGTCTGACTCTATATAGGGCTTCTCAGGCTTGTCCCAAGGTCCCTGATGTTGGTTCTTTAGTCGAGAGAAATACTTTTCGAAGGACTAGGTTTCCTACTTCGAATCTCCATACTCTGACCTTAGTGTTGTAGAATCTAGCACATTTCTGCTTGTACACCGCATTTTTGATTTCAGCTCATTCCCTTTTTTCAGCGAGGGGTCATGCTCCTTGGCAGAGGAGCTCGTTGTTTCCTGCTTAATTGAAATACATTACCCTAGAGATAGGGACTTTCAATTCTTCTGGGATCATAGCTTCAGCTCCATATGTGAGGGAAAAGACTTGTTGCAGTTCAGCAGGTCATTCGATAGGACCATAGAACTGTAGGCAGCTCCTTAGCCCAATTTCCTTTTAAAGCCTCCAACTGCCTCTTCAAGGTTTGCTTGATCACCTTGTTGATGGCTTCAACCTGTCCGTTGGCTTGTAGATGATGGGGGTAGAATAGAAGTTCTTTACTCCTAATTCTTCACAAATTGTCCGAAACCTAGAGTTGTCAAACTGCTTGCCGTTATCTATGACTATAGCATTTGGCACTCCAAATCTGCAAATAATTGACTTCCACCCATTTCTTGAAGTAGTCAAAAGCGACAATAGCGAAATGAGTTCCACCTTTTTCTCTTGGGAACTGGTATGAGTTCTATGCCCTATTTGGTGAAGGGCCATGGCCCTATCACTGAGGCCAGTTTTTATGGTTGGCTTTTGATGATAGGAGCAACTCTTTGACACTTGTTACAAGCTTTGGCGAAGTCAATAGCTTCTTTCTTGACTCTCGGCTAGAAGTACCCTTACCTCAAGATCTTGTGTGCAAGGGATTGCCCACCTGAATGGTTTCCACAGACTCCAGAGTGTACTTCTTCTAATATAGCTCATGCTTTAGCTAGAGTAGACATGTCAGCAGTGGTCCAGCAAAACTCCTTTTATACAGCTTCCCATCAATTAGGGAGAATTTGGCAGCTTGGTGCCTGAGTTTTTTGGCCTCCGCACCTGGGGGCTACTCATTCCTTTAGGAACTGGAAGATAACATCCATCCAGTTGCTCTTTTGGTCAATCTTCATTGCTGTTATCCCTGTTCTATCTATTGATGAGGTCACGAGCTCCCCAGTTGGGATACTACTTAGCTTTCCTGCTCTTTACTTGTCGTGAGTTGGCTAAAGCATCGGCGTGACTGTTTTCAACTCGCGGAATCCATATGATCTCAAACTAATCCAGTCTTTTCAGTTCCTATGTCAATTTATCTTGGCATTGGGAGAGTTTCTCCCCTCATACCTCATAGGCTCCACTTGTTTAGTTTCCAGCGAGCCGAGACTGCTCTTGATAATCACCTTTTTGATCCCCATAAACTTTTCCATGTCGATTCTTGCGCAAAGTGCTTCATATTTAGCCTCGTTGTTAGTTGCGTCGAAGCCAAATCTGATTACTTGGCAATGATAGTGTCCAAAAGGGCTAACAAGGACAATCCCAGCTCCTGAAGCATGACTAGTAGAGGATCCATCAACATATAGCTCCCATCACATATGACTCTAAAAGCATAAGCTAGGCTATGAAATGGGCCGGAGCTTGCCTTTTAATGCCGTCCTAGGCTTGTGATTGAGGTCGTACTAGCTGAGCTCAATTGACCACTTGACCAATCGACCTAACACATCTGGCTTTTGAAGCACTTGTCTCAGTAGAATATTGATCAAGATATCAATAGTATGTTCGAGAAAATAAGGACAGAGTTTTATAGAGGCGATCACAAGGACATATGCAAGCTTTTCCATATGAGGATACCTTAGTTCCTCATTGTACAGGGCATGGCTTACATAATAGATAGCAAGCTAAGTTGCTCATTTTACTCTGACCAAAGCCGCACTGATTGATGATTCTGAAATAGCTAGGTATAAGGAAAGTGTTTTGTCATGCAGTGGTCTGGACAACAATGGAGATGAAGAAAGATGCTTTTTTGGCTCGTCGAAGGTGATCTGACATTCGTTCATCCATTCGAAACTCTTAGACTTTTTGATAGCATCAAAGAACGGCTTACAATTGTCTGTTGTCCGTGATATGAATATGTGTAGGGCCGTAACATGCCTGGTCAAGCGTTGAACCTCTATAACTAATTATGAAGCTTCCATGTCTAGAACTAGTTTGATTTTCTCTAAATTTGCCTCGATACCTCTCTAATTGACCATGTATACGAGGAATTTCCTAAAAACCACTCTGAAAGAACATTTCTTTAGATTTAAGTACATTCTATAGCCCCTGGGTACCTGGAATATTCTCGTGAGGTCCTTGATATGTTGCCCAGCTTGTAGGCTTTTGACGAGCATGTCGTCAACGTAGATCTCTATAGTTTTTCCAACCTGTTCTTTAAGCATAGAATTTTCCAGTTGTTGGTAGACCGCTCTGGCATTTTTTAGCCTGAAAGTCATCATCTTATAGCAATACAGCCCCTTGTCAACTATGAAAGAAGTGTGCTCTTCGTCATCAGGGTGCATAGGAATTTGGTGGTAGCTGGAGTAAGCATACATGAAGCTGAGGAGCTTATGACTTGCAGTCGCGTCAACTATCTAATCAATTCTTTGCAAAAGAAAGCTGTCTTTAGGGCAAGCTTTGTTCAGGTCTGTAAAATCAATGTGGATTCGCCAAGTTCCATTACTTTTCTTAACGAGGACGGGGTTCACTTTCTTGGCCAGAGCTTCATATCTTTCGCTATTAAGGGGTCGCTTTTTCTGCTTCACCGGCATAACTTTGGGATCAATGTTAAGCTTGTAACAGGCATGCTTGAGGTCAATTCCTTTCATGTCCTCGTGAATCCATGCAAAGACATCCAAGTTTTGCTTTGAGAACTAGACTAGCAGTGTTTTCATGGGCTCCTTTAACTCTGCGCCAATCTTCAGCTTGATTTCAGGCCTCGAATAATCTAATTTGATGGTTTAGAGCTCGTCACCAGGGCAAGCTTGTGCTCTTAATTCCTCAGCTCTGGGGTTGAGAGTGTGGACTTCTGATGAAGGTACTACCCTTACTGCATAATCCAGGTTGCACTCTCGAACAGCTTGTTGATCACCTCGAATGATCACTGTTCCATGACTGGTGGAGAACTTCATGATATAATGGAACATAGAGGTCGTTGCTCTGAGCTCATACAGAATTGACCGCCCTAAGATAGCATTGTGGTTCAAGGGAACATCAACAATGACAAAATCAGCCATGATCCTTCTTCTACAGGGTTGGTCTCCTAGCTCGATGAAGAGTGTGATCTATCCCTTAGCCTCAACAAAATCTTTAGTGATTCCCTGAAGCCTGGTCCCGTGTGGCCTCAGATTCTTTGGATCTATATTCATAGGTTGGAAGTTCATCCAATAGATTATGTTTATGAATTTTGATTTCTGAAACTGGTATAGTGATGACAATGGCATCTACCTGGGGGTATAGCACATTGTGGGCATCTTTGTTGCAAAAAGAAAAAGAGCTTGTTTAAGTGGTAAGGGCTCGTGCTGTGAGCGAGTGATAGCAACCCTGGGCTTCTCTCAAGATACCTTACCTTTGCTACTTAGAACCTTCCATGCAGTGATTTCCACTAACACGTATGCGAAATTTTAGCTGGAGGTTAGTTTTGTGGAGCTCGGGCATTGACATCTGCTTGGGGATGAGCTTGTCTGTCTTGTCTTTGGCCACATACTACATACTAACCCAGATATCCCCATTCGATCAGTTTCTCAATCTCTTGCTTTAGGTGCCAGCATTCATCTGTGTCGTGGCCTACAGCCCTATGACGCTTATAGTACTTGGACTGATCTGCATTCTTCATAGACTTCTTTATGGGCTTTGCCTTTGGCAGAACCAGATCATTTTTTAGAAGGTTGAAAAGGTGCTCAATAGAGGTATTGAGCCTAGTGAACGGCTTTGAGGAGGCAGATGGCCCTTCATTTCTCCGCTGATCTTTTTTGGTCTTCTGATCTTTTTTCTCATCTTTAGCAGGTTATTCAGGTCGCGGGCGCCCTTCAATAGCTTCCTCTGTGCTGATGTACTTCTCAGCTCTCCTAAGGAGTTCTTTATAAGTGCTTGGTGGGTCATTGTGCATTGTCCACCAAAAACGAGTGCCTTAGTATAGACCTGATTTGACAGCTATCAAGAGTGATTCATCTGCGACCTTCTCCATTATCATGGCCTGTCTGTTGAAGCAGTCTAGGTAGCTCTTAAGTGGCTTAGATTTCCCTTGCTTGATTGTTCCCAACATCTCTTTGGGGATCGCCCTTGCCTTGGACCTATGAATTGTGTTGTGAATTCGGATGAGAGCTATTTCCAACTGTGCACTGACCTTGGAGCTAGATTCCCATACCCAGTTTGGGCATTTCCTTCTAGGGTGAGCGTAAAAGCTTTGCACATCACAGGTCCTGTCACGTTTCGGAGCTCCATCCAAGACACGTACCTGTGGAGGTGAGCGATGGGGTCTAACTCACCATTATAAGTTCCAATTTGGCAGAGTTTCATTTTTGACGGCATGATAACTTTTCAAATGGAGGGGATGAAGGAAGAGGGCCTGCCCAAAAAATTGTTAGCTTCATTTCCTCTGGATTGCTTCTGCTCAAGGTTGTTGAGTTGTTTCTTTAGTTCGTCCAACTTGTAGACTTGCTGCAGAGCTGACTGTTAGCCTAGAGGGGCTCTCATTGGTGAACTTGACACATAACTATAGTGAGAGACAGGTGTTAGGCTTCTCCTCCTTTGTCTCATTTCCCTTAGTCGCGGAGACTCTAGTTATCTCGGTCTTCTAGGACCTCACTGAAGTTGAGGGCCTAACCTTGTGAATACACTATTTTTTCTTGCATTTATAGAAGGAGCTGGTGCGGCTCGAGCGATGGGAGCTGGTTGACTGGAGCCTTGAGTAGGAGTGAAACTCAACCTTCTTCTCACATGTTCTCTCAGAGGGTTCGCCCTTGTAAGGAATCTTTCAACATTTTCGGCCCACCAGGAAGAGTCTTCCTGGGAGGATTCTATCGTGTTTTGTGGGGGAACTAGCGGATTTTGCTCCTGCAATAGCTTGACTTCTTGAGCAAGAGCCTCCACTTCCCGTTGTAGGGCTTTGTTTCTAATTCAGGGACTAGTTGCGAGGGTCCGGCGCTGGCATTCCTTTGCCTTCTTCTGAATCTGGGAGTCAGCCTTACGTCATTGCTTTTTGTTTTCTGGCTTTTGGAACACCTCTAGCTCATCTTTTCTCATCGGAAGTTTGTTTCTTTGCCAAGCTCTTCATATAGCATTCCC
This sequence comes from Nyctanthes arbor-tristis, assembly GCA_963692815.1. Lineage (NCBI taxonomy): Eukaryota > Viridiplantae > Streptophyta > Magnoliopsida > Lamiales > Oleaceae > Nyctanthes > Nyctanthes arbor-tristis. Next base: position 4,277 of record CAVNYN010272106.1, on the reverse strand, counting down.
ACAGACGGTGCCAAGCTGTTGACGTCAAATTTTGACTTTGACTCAACAAGCGTAATTTGTTTATGCGGGAAATTTATATTTGAACTTGCTCGAACAATAAATGCTAAAGCTAAGAGAATTTGTATATTTATGATGGGGAGTAAATGTGAGAAGACAAGAAGTGTAGAGTTCAGAGAGAGGAATTCCTTTTCTGGCCTTTTTGCCTCTATTTATAGTATGTATTTGCATGAATACAATGATTACAAGCGTTTAATGCTGGCCAATAGGAGATGTGTGTGAGTCTAATCAACTGAGATTATCCCATGCTTTTTGAGATCGGAAGAGCTTCCTAAACTCTGCATGGGGAAGGTGACCGCCGCCTTTATAATAAATACAAAAGTCCTATCAGCCTCAAATGGTAAGGCTTGCACGTAGGTTTGCAAGTTACTATCCAACTAGCACTTTTTAAAAACAGTGGGAAATGACCTCACGAACTTAGCCACGTAAGGACCTGGAGTTGGTTGGTGAACACCATGTCGTTAGGTCGTTGAGTCTTTCCAGGTCTTTAGGTCGTTGAGCACAGCAGGGCACATGGGGCCTACCTCCAAACTCCATTGACCTGTTCAACCTGACGACCTAGCGACCACATGTACCTTACTAGGAAGTGTCAAAGAGATTGATTGTTCCAATGTGCTCCCAAGAATTAGGGCTGAAATTTATATCAGTCAACCACTTAAATGAAGTGTGTTTGCTTTCGTCTCTTCTTTCAATGAGGAATTTCCCTTCTGTTTGCAATATGAGCGTATACTCGATTTCTATTATAGATGTGGTGTTATTCGGCACAAGGTTAATGAATGTATCCAAGAAGGAAAGATGGTCAAGGTAGAGAAGTTTTTAAATACATTGAAAACTTGAGTTGTTATTGGTATCTGAAGGAGAAGAACAAACTGGACAGTGAATGAGGGGCTTCTTAAAGCAATAACCACGAGTTACAAATCTTGGAAAGTAGATTCTTGATAATACTAGGACTATTGGTAGAGATACAACTCAACATGGCTTCACCATCACTATGAGCGGCAAAAGCAGTGGACCTATAGATGTGGGAGAAAATAGTAGTGGGTTAAATGGGGACAAACTTGTGATAACAATGTCTTGGTAAAAGGAAAAAGGTGCAATGAAAACACATACATGGAAGAAGTGGAGGAGATAAGTACGGAAGCATAGGCTAGGCAATGCTATTTCATCTGCTACTAAGAAAGGACTGCCACCAAAATATTGAGGTGACTGAGAAAATGGGCAGCATTAACGGGAAAAGAAAATTTCCATCTTCTTTTAGCGGTGAAGTGTGTACTCCTACTTCTAGTAAAAAACAGAAGTGTGTTAATTTCTACCTCTCTATGAATGATAATGACACCTCTATTTCTGATTTAATAGTGAGTCTTCGGTCACAGGACAGCCGATCCTCATGAATTGTTTTAGTTGAAATGTACAGGGTATAAGGAACCCTATTATGTTTGAAGCTCTACGGAAACTTGTCTGGGATTTCTGCCCAAGTCTTATCATCCTTGTTGGGACATGACTCTTTGGCTTTGAAGCTATCAATTTGAAGTACAAATTGGGATATAAACATGGATTTGTGGTGGATTCTGTTGAATGAAGAGGAGGCTTTATACTTATCTGGAAAGAAGAATGAAATGTAGTAATACAAGCATACTCGAGAATACATGAAGAAGCTTATTTTTTGAGCCATTTTGGATTTCTAAAGCAGATTATGAGGTTATTGTTAATGAGTCATAGAATTGGCATATTGTAAGTAATGGGCAACCGAAATCAATGCTGGTTCTCAGTATCTTACTTTAAAAGTGCAGTATTGACCTTCAATCCTGGAGTAATTTATCTATTGGGGAGATCGGAAGAGCATTAAGTACATGCCTTGAAAAAGAAGTTGGAGGAGTATTACAAATCTGGTAATATGGCGAACTATATAGTGGAAAATAGATATGTGGAAAGCCAACTTCACAAGCATTTGGAAAGGGAGGAAAAATATTGGAAGCAAAGGGCAAGAGTAGGCTGGTTGGGGAGATCGTAACACGTGATATTTTCACACAAAAGTGTCTAATAGGAAAGTAAAAAATGCAATCTTACATATTCGTACAAAGAAGGGAGAATGAGTGACATCTAGAAGCGATGTTATTGATGTCTTTCAACATTATTTTGATACTATCTTTACTAATTTATATCCATTAGATAAGGAGATTGTAATGGAGTGTTCTAGTAGCACAAGTGGACTGTCCACCACTGAAGTTGAATTTCTAAACAAGCCCTTTACAAAAGAAGAGGTGGGGAAAGTAATCCATGCTTTGGGAGTGCATAAAGCCCCAGGTCCTAATGGCTTTCATGCTATTTTTAATCAAAAATATTAGAACCTTGTTGTGGATTCGGTGGGCGAGGCATGTTTGGCTTATCTTAATGATGGCGTACCACTTGATAAAGTGAATCATACTCGTATAGCTCTGACACTAAAGAAGAATAACCTGAAGAAGGTAATTAACTTTCGTCCGATTAGCCTTTGTAATGTCTTATATAAACTTGTGTCAATGACGAGGGCAAATAGACTCAAATATGTTTTACCTTCTCTTATTTCTGAGAACCAGAGCGCTTTTATTAAAGTGTACCAGATTATTGACAATGCTTTGGTTGCGTTTGAGTGCTTACACTTGACGAGTTAGAAGGTCAATTGCAAAAAAGGATAAGATTAGATATGGACAAAGCATACAATCGTGTGGAATAGAGATTCCTAATTAAGGTATAGATGTAATGGATTTTCCTCCTAAATGGCAAAATATTATTTTTCGATGTATTTCCACTTCACCATATCTTTTCTATTCTCAGCTGAAACTTTATTTGGATTGATTGGAAAAACGGAGAGAGAGAGAGAGAGAGAGAGATAGAGAGAGAGAGGTCAATTGTTAGCTTTCGTTGCCCTCGAGTCAGTTATCTTCTATTTGCCAATGACTTGTTGCTTTTCCTTTGGGAAAATGAATCTGATTTCTGTGTTATTCTTTCTAGGATAATGATATATGTCCATCTTAGCTTGTATCCACTCCATATCCACCCTATTGAATTCCTTATGTATCATGATTATCACGATACATTAGGGATTCAATAAGGTGAATGAGATGGAGCGTATATGTAGCATTATCCTCCTTTCTGTCTTGAATTTAGATGAAATTGCATCAACTCAAATGATCAACCGTGAGAATTCAACAATTAAATTCAGTCTGAATGTTGATTACCAAGTTCGACAGAAAATTAGTGATCTTCCCAGTGTCCTACTTGGAGATTTTCATGATATTTATTTGGGTTTCCCAATCACCATTGTTAGGAATAAGAACAGAGCCTTTGCTTTACTTATTGACTAGATCAATATTTCAGCTGGTGGGTGGGAGATGCTCATTAAGGTGATTTTACAAACTATTCCAACATATTTTATAAGCATATTCACGCTGCCAAATGCTACCATCACCTGTATCCAGTGAGAAATTTGCTGGTTTTTGTGGGGAAGAACAATAGAGAGTCGAAAACTTCACAGGATATAATGGAGACGAATGCGCAAGGCTAAAGGGATTGGAGGCTTGGGATTTAGGGAGTTCTCTAAATTTAATTAGGCCATTATTGCTGAACAGTCTTTGAAGCTACTCCATGATGAAATTTTCGTACCCATTCTTAAGGGTAAATATTTTCATTCTACTTGTTTCTCTTTGGCTCAACTCAAAACTAGGGATTCTTTTGTTTAGAGGAGTCTTACCTGTGGGCATGAGCTCATTTTTGCTGGATCTAGATGGAGAGTGTGGAGTGGTGATAATATAAATTTTTTTTCCAATCCATGATTGCAATGGCCTTTAGCATTTAAACCAATCACACTGGTAACCTCCTCTATCACTATGGGTTCTAAGTTATTAACAGCCTCTGGAGCCTGTGATGTGGACAAAGTTAATGAACTTTTCCTTGAACCTAATTGAGACCAAATTCTTTCACTCCCAACGGGTAATCATGATCTCCCTGATAAGCTCATATAGATGTTTGATCATGAATGAGTAAATTTGCAAATTGTTGTTCAGGCAACATCACTAAATGGTGGAACAAATTTTGGAATTCCAAACTTCCTTCAAAGATGAAATTTTTTTGGTGGCATGAAAATTTCCTACATAACACAAAAACCTACACAACACGTTTTGTATGAGTGTCCATTTGCGTGCCTAGTTTGAAAGTGTATAGGTTTTTGGTCAATCATCAAA
>CAVNYN010272103.1:0-12062 GCA_963692815.1 Nyctanthes arbor-tristis | reverse complement strand
GACCTGCTTCTCAAAGAAACCATATGCAAAGTCGACCTTCTGGGCAACAGTTCCATCGTTCACCTCTATCTCCATCAAGTGTGCTTTTTTCTGTTTCAGCCCCTTCATCTTTCTTATCTGCATTAACAGTCCAAATTAGATTACTTTGATAACACAGTAACCGAATGGGCAATAGATTCATTGAACAACCAAAGCAATCACTTTCAAATTTGGAAGTTCAAATTATAAGCTTGTCAGCAATTGAGGGCCCGGATGGTGGTTAAGGAATTCATCTCTGGGCTATCCTCTACACAGTCTCAATTTCATTTAACCAAATTTTGTTCAAAGTTAACCAAATTTTGTTCAAAGTTCTGGCCAAATAAAAAAAAAAAAAAAATAAATAAATAAATAATAGTTGTGACAAATATTGAAAATATTGTCTTGTGAACAATATCCCTATATTATTTAGGGATTGTTTGGACATTTATTGCATTTTAGCAGCGCGTATTTCAGACATCAATTTGTTAGATACTGGTTTTGACTTATATTGTTGTTTGATTGGAAATCAGCATTCAGGTACACCCAGTGGACTTCAAGATTCTGCTGATCAGGCATTTGTAATTATGTAGTTACTCAACTGACCTAATTTTTTTGTTGTACATAGTGGTATTACTGTCAAGTGATATGCACATGTAAACGGTGGTGAACCTGATTGGTTACATCACATTCTCCACTTATATGTCGTCTCTTATTTTGTAGCTTGATTATGTTGCTATAAACACTGTTTTTTTGACAGAGTAAGGATAAATGGATGTGGCAGTGAGACATGTTTTGTTGCTTATTTTGTTTGCACAGGGTGGTTAAGTCAATGTCACAGAGGAGGTGCTGCTGAAATCTCCACTCATTTACAAGACATTTTGTTATATAATCATGTCTTATACTAGTATACATGTAGTAAACAAAGGATGAAAAAGTGGTAATGGTAAGAAAAAAGGCTTGAAGGATGAATTCAAACAAATAGTCTTACATTACACAACGTACCTAAACTGCTACATAGCTTTTCTTCTAACCAAAAGCCGCATGAGAAAATTTTACGAATTCTACAAATTAAATTGTCTGTTAAAATTTACCTCGGCCAAATGGTGATGGAAACCTCAACATTCCATGCAGTTGAAATTTGTGCACACGTGTCCAATACGCAAGATAATTCGTCACATGAGTATATGATTATCAATGAGTATCTACCACCACATCATATCACATTGTAAGAAAATTAAACTAAGAATAGCAGGATAAAATCATGAGACGGGAAAATGGGAAAAATAATAAGAGAGGTTATACATCCATAAAGAATATGGTAGAAATGAAAAATATCCAAATCGAATTTAACTGGTGACATACAATAACCAAGTGATAATGCACTAAATAATAAGAAAACCAAACTCCATTGAACCCTAACCCATACCACTGAACAGATACCCATTATGGTTTTTTTTCATAATTACATTAATTTCTCCTCAGAATCGATACTTAAGGATGCCAGAAGTCAAATTTCGATTAGAAGCCCCAAAAATAAGAAACGGCTGACTTCAAAATAAACAAGCATGAAGAAGAAAAATAAAATGTTATTGATTATCGTGTAAAATGCAAGCGCCAAACCTACAAATAGAATAAAGAAAAATAACAAAAATTACCTGATTACATGCAAGAAACACTACTCAATCAAAGGGGATTTTGCTAAAAAAAAATTTAAGTTATGGTCTCAGAATCTGGAAACTTTAGGAAGTTCTGGAAGAACAAAATTGATACAAATCTGTGGTGAGTGAGAAAATAGAAGAAAGTGGTGGTTACCAAATGATGTTATTTTGCTTTTAAAAAAATGGAAGGTGTGGGCGATTAATCCAATTACTGTCCATTGTATGCAAGTAGATTTGCTTTCCATATAAGTTTCTTTGGCTTACATATATTTCTTTAAAAGAATATATCGACTACTACACTTTAATCGACTAACCTTTTTTCCGGAGATCGGGAACTCCGGCAGCTGGAATGGTGGTGCTCGAACGAGCCGAGGTGGGGGGATGGTTCGTAGAGCAGAGCTGGAATGGTGGTGGTGCGGCGAATGGGGGTAAAGTCAGTTGTGGTGGTGCGGTGGTTGTTAGGTGGGAGAAGGAACGTGGGTAAGCAGAGGGGAAGGGGAAATTGGGGTTTCAATCTTTCAGATTTGGGAAATTGGGGGGGTTCTTTTTCTGTTGGGGGAGGGGAGGGGGGTTGGGTTTTTTTTTTTTTTTTTTTAATTTTTTTGTGGGTCCGGTGTAAGAGTCGGGCGGGGGGGGGGGGGAATTTTGTTGAACAACAATGGGGCCATTCTTTGCTTTTGTAAGCATGCCATGTAGGTTCATTGAACTCTATCATAGTTGGACACTATAGAAAAAGGAGTGGGATCATCCTTGGGGAATGCCTTCACTGCATTATTCGTAGTCCAAAAAAAAAAAAAAAATACACACAATGTTATTGCAATGAAAGACCAAAAAAATGGCAAAGCAATTAATTATATAACTAACTAGGTGCAAACATTTTGTGCGCAATTAGAGCTATTCTAGTACAAACATAAAAAGATGAGATGAGAATATGATGATGATCCCCTCGATCCGAGGCTCTTTTCATTTCGTGCAAACATTTTGTGCGCAATTAGAGCTATTCTAGTACAAACATAAAAAGATGGGATGAGAATATGATGATGATCCCCTCGATCCGAGGCTCTTTTCATTTCGTGCAAACATTTTGTGCGCAATTAGAGCTATTCTAGTACAAACATAAAAAGATGGGATGAGAATATGATGATGATCCCCTCGATCCGAGGCTCTTTTCATTTCGTGCAAACATTTTGTGCGCAATTAGAGCTATTCTAGTACAAACATAAAAAGATGGGATGAGAATATGATGATGATCCCCTCGATCCGAGGCTCTTTTCATTTCGTGCAAACATTTTGTGCGCAATTAGAGCTATTCTAGTACAAACATAAAAAGATGGGATGAGAATATGATGATGATCCCCTCGATCCGAGGCTCTTTTCATTTCGTGCAAACATTTTGTGCGCAATTAGAGCTATTCTAGTACAAACATAAAAAGATGGGATGAGAATATGATGATGATCCCCTCGATCCGAGGCTCTTTTCATTTCGTGCAAACATTTTGTGCGCAATTAGAGCTATTCTAGTACAAACATAAAAAGATGGGATGAGAATATGATGATGATCCCCTCGATCCGAGGCTCTTTTCATTTCGTGCAAACATTTTGTGCGCAATTAGAGCTATTCTAGTACAAACATAAAAAGATGGGATGAGAATATGATGATGATCCCCTCGATCCGAGGCTCTTTTCATTTCGTGCAAACATTTTGTGCGCAATTAGAGCTATTCTAGTACAAACATAAAAAGATGAGATGAGACTATGATGATGATCCCCTCGATCCGAGGCTCTTTTCATTTTGTACTCGTCGTCGTCGTCATTGTTGTTATTATTATTAGTTGTAGTAGTATATGCATTACTACACATTTGACCAACTATATTTTCTTTAACATTTTACAGAATAATTCCTACACCTGCGAGTGATGGATGACCTAGCGGAATTGTACATCACTCGTGTGATGCATGACTATTGTTATAGAGTAATGCTATTTATCTAGACTATAGATAATCAAGTTGGCATCAATACATCGAAGGATGAGTTGATATGCATAAATACATGGGAGTCCTCATTTATTCAGTAACAAATAAAGAGATAACAACTAGCATTATTCATTGTTATAGACCCAATTAGTGTGTCACCCGTGTATTATGGGGATTTCACTGGCTACATTCTTTTTATCAATTTACCGAATAAGCTTTAGTCTTACTTTATTTATTTATTTATTATTACTACTTACTAGTATAACTTTTTTGAAAATTTAATTTTGCAAAATTGTCTTTTGAATGTAACTTTTCTTGCTCAACCATGTCATTATTTTTTTTTTTATATGGGAACAGGTCATTAATCTTGATGAAGAAATAATCTTAAATTGACATTGTTTGGTTGAATTACTCAACATTTTCTTATTTGTAGTATGCAAATGCTGCTCAAAATATGCAACAAACATTTTTAGTTCAAGCTCTGGGAGCAGCAATTTCACAAAATGCATAAATATAACAAAAGAATATGCATTATTCCCCACTTCAAATGCTTAGGTTGTGTCCCTTATATAACAATATATAAATGAAGTAAGAATCATACAAAGGGCTTTTATCATGTTGTCCATTCGTTGATACGAATATATACAAATAGTTTAATTAAATCCATTCAGAGGATTTTGGACCAAAGGAAGGATGAGGGAGATTCTTAGATCAGATGGAACTTGGAAGGAATGGGACAGAGATGTACGTTTAGTCTTTTTTTGTACGAGTAAGGGAGAAAATCTCTCCTATAGGATAATTGATAGATAGCAATACCAAAATCTAGGCTTTTCCAAGCATTTCCAACACTCAAAATTTACAAATTTGAAATCCTACCATTTTCACAACAAAGTTTTGCATTCATTAAGCTCCCAACAATTGCGTTGTACAAAATTCCAAATTTGAACATCTTCGTTGAAGCATTATTGAACTATGCACTGAAGAATATGAATAAAAAGGAAAACCAGAAAAGGTTCAAACAACAAGCTTTATTAAGTTCAAGAATTAAGTCTCGGCTTTTGCGCTTGGGTTGTTAGCCGAGTTCTCCCGTGGAGATCGTTTCTCTATATCGTCCACAACATCCGGCTCCCCTCCCCATTGTTTGATCCTTCTTGCTGCAACAGAGGCCTGAATTGTACCAAAAGGGAAAAAGTATAAAATATATGCAGCATACACAAAATAATATTGCTTGAAATTGTAGCTAGTACTCAATTGTACACTCGTTTACATATACATACCTCTTTATTCCAGTTTGTTTTGTGTACGATCAAGAACAGCGCGATTGTTTGTATTACAGTCCCCAACAACATTCCATACCAGATACCCTGAAATCAAAGCTCAATGTCTCATCGAGTCTAGATGCTGATCATCTGATGATCGATCTTAAAGATATGACACGTTAAACATAAAAGATTCGGTTCGATAATTCTAATAATCGAGTTAGATTTTGTGTGCTTACTTTGACTCCCATGTCGAGTTTATATCCCAGAAGTAGACCTAAAGGAATGCCAAACAAATAGTAGCATGCAATATTCACAAGATCGGCAAGGGCCTGCCAACCTGCTCCAATGGCAACGCCTGCACCGATGTAGAGATTCAAAGGTTATTACAATTGTTTATAGATTTCTTGCAGAAAGATTTTGAAAAACCATGTAGAAATTACCAGAAAGAGCGGGTTGGATGTTGTTGACGACGATGCAGAAAGCAAGCAATGGCGTAAGTTCATATACAATCTTCTTCACTTCAAAATTGTTTGAAAATAAGGAAGGGTATTCTCCTTGGAAGATGAGGAGAAAGAGGGAGAGAAGGATGCCAATGACGAATGAAGATATCACCACCACCACAACAGAAAATTTTGCCGTTCTGGGATGAGCCGCCCCCAATTCGTTTGACACTCTTACACTGTTTACCAGCATAGAATGGTCGACCTTTAAGTTTATATAATGAAGATAAAACTTAGGCGATTGTAATTTGTAACGTGTTTCTTAGTCGACTAACCTTACTGCTGCATTGCATCCAATGGCCACCATAACAGTCCACCCCAATATGTTTGTGCTGCAAAATTGGGCAGTCTTTGTTTCAGCAGATGGAGCATGAATTAATTAATGAAATCAATCACTAAATCTCACATTAATTAGGTGATCAGCTTAATATTTCTTTAAGCATATGTTCCAACAAAATCATTAGTCAGCTAATCACACCTTAATATATTATTATCATTATCATTGGCTCAACTGAACAAAATCAAATACATATTGAATATTTTCAATCTCTTCTCTTAATAAATTGTTTTAAAATCCTGTGTTGTATATACATGGCGGACAGATAAGCAGATATACAAAAAATCTTACTCAATAAGAAGAACTCACAATAACTTTGGTTTTAGCTAATATATATATTTATGGTCTATGGAGCCCTTGCCCATTCACAAACCATTTCTATTTATTTTCTTTTGTTGTTTTTAAGAAAATTGAGTTACTATCTAATTATAATTGGAATCAGACAAGCCCGTAGTTGGTTTCAGAGTTGAAAATATTAATTGAATATTCAATATCTGCATCAAGAGCCCCACCCGCAAAGATACTTGTCCATATCAGTATATATCATCGGTATAATAATAATAATAATAGCCATAAATCGAACTTGTCCTGTCCTACCTTAATAATAAAATTGTACAATGTACTTTAGTCAACCGACTAAAAGAAATACAAATTGAATTGGCTATCAAATTTGGCCTTGGCCACGACTCACGTATAAAGATTTGTTTACATTGTAAGACTCCCAAACCAATCCATTCAAATGGTTTCTTGATATATAATTTTAACACTACCGTCTATGTTTATTGGTAATTGGTGACGAGGTCTTTGTCAAATTTGTATGCAATATTTGATTTAATATTAATGAATATGATGGTTAATACGTCAGAGTGAGTAATAGTCGACAGTGAAAGGCATACTAACCATATAGATAAAGCATCAACGGCAACTTCTGCATTCTTCAAATAACCAGCAAAGAGAACCAATGCCATAAAATACCAAGTTTCCAAGCTGCAAGCCAATAATAACAATGCTTGTAACATAACATATTAACTAAACAAAGATCGAGCTATATTCAATGATAAACCAAATTATATTAGTAAATTACAAATGCCACCAGACAATTGGCCGTTTATATATCATTTTCACAAATTTTGGTGGCCAAGAAATATTGCCATTTCCGAAACAAATATTCGTTAGTAGATGGAGATTAGAGATTGTGACAAATTTTTTATGTCATGCAAGTATTCTTTAATCGTGCCCAATCATACTAACTTACCCGATATGACTAGCAGACAAATATACTATTAAAGATTCGTTTGGACATGATAATTGATAAATTTTCAGTTCAGAAAAGAAAAGATAAATATATAAAATACACTCACCAAAGCATTACGGCCGATGCGAGGGACAACTTGACAAATCCCCATAGATTTCTAAAAGCCTTGACCGAAAAACCGGACCAGGCTCTACCGCAGGTCCCACTGAATATATAAACGAGTTGCGCCACCACCAAGAACCACCACGACGCGTTCAAAACCACGGCGGCGCCCACCAATCCCCACCCCAGTTTCAGCATTAACAACCAGCTGAATAATGTGTGCAGACCCAATCCCACGGCTGAAATCCACGCCATCACCATCATTTTGCTCTGTGCCTGCAGAAACTTGGCTATCGGAAAATTCAATGCATATGCATACAACTGAGGGATCATCCACACTGCCAGTTTCCCGGCGGCGGCAGAGATGTCTTCAGTCTGTCCGATCAGCCGTAAAAAAGAGGCTGCGAAAATGTAGAGAAACATTAGAATGAAAGCGGTGGAATTGAGGATCACCCATGATCTCTGCATGTAAACCCCGAGCATGTCCAGCTGGCCGGCGCCATATGCCTGGCCGCATAGTGTCTCCAAAGCACTTCCCATGCCTAACTGTTACAGAAAAAACAAAATTTGTTTCAGAAGCCAGCTGGTTTTTAGCGGTAAATATTGACTATTTCAGTGGCTCTGTTTTCGGGATTAGGAAGGCAGAGGAGAGGATTAATTTTGATTTACTACCATGATTCCGAAGGAGAAACCGGCGATGACGGAGTTTTCAACGGAGACGGCAGCGAGTTCGAGGGTGCCGACGTGGCCGGCAAATGTCTGAGATCGGATGGCGCCGAGGGAGTATTGGCAGAGGGAAGTGAAAATCGCAGGTCCGGCGAGGTACCAGAGCTTTCTTGATTCAACCTGAAATTCTTGAAGAAGTCCCGGGCGCTGCTGATCGGGGGAATGTCATCGCCGTCGGCCACGAATGATGAAGCAAAAGATGGGTTCGATCGGTAAATGAAATACGACCGCGGCGACAATTCCGGCGTCTCTTCAACCCCTCCGGCAGGAAGAAGCGGCTGCTTAGCATGGCTCTCCATTTCCAAACACAGAGAGAGAGAGAGAGAGAGAGAGAGTGAGAGAGAGTCTGTGTGTGTAATGTGTTGGATGGATATTAGAGAGACAATCGGTGAATGAATATATACACAGAGAGATAGACAGATGGGTGGGGGAAGATTGGTGCTTGCGTGGGGTTTCTCGTTTTGGTCACAGGCTTTTTCCTCTCCCCCAAAAGTTTTTAAAAGGACAAAAAACAACGGGGGTGAAAAAAAAGGGGGAGGGAGAAAGGAATTAATAACCTTAGGCATGAATACATGACAACATGCAAATCACATGAGATAGAAGGTTTTGTAATAAAATTTTCAAGAGATTTTTTAACACTACTCTTGTCAGTATTCTCATAATGCAATATTATTTATCTAAACAGAAGATATATATCTTCAAATTAATACATTGCATCACGATTTTAGATGCGGCCTCATCTTACCACATGTCAGCTCATATGACTTTTTTGACTACACGTGGAGGGAGACTCCAATTGTGGGACGAAGACATTGTTTTGATGTCATCTATGTGAAGGCGATGTATGTAAAAGAGTGTCTTTTTTTTTTTTTTGGCCCAAATACTACAAAGAGATTGTAGAGGGGGAATTGAATTTTGGTAAAATGTGTGAAAATACACTATGGTGCTATCACACTATATGAGTCTTGGCAAATGGTATTAATGTTTAGCATTACTAGTGTTGTAACGCCAAATTATGTGGATGATAACATATAACACGAAATAAATGATTGGTCAAGTTAATTTTCTATGTTCATGCATGTGATTTTTCCTTATTATTTCCAGCTGTTTATTTCCATATAAAGAGTTCGTTATAGCACCAATTTGAATATTTTTACTGTTTGTTAGTTGTCAAAAATTTAGTGGCCTAGCTAAAAGTGAACTGTCGAGTATAAATGTACAAAGGTCGATTCGCATTTAATTTATGTCTAATTAATTTTCCATATTATTACGGGCAGGGATGATAATTAGTTAGGGGAATATTTAAAATAGTAAATAGTAGTAATTTGTCATCAACACAGGATATATAGATAATTGTTATATGACAAAAAGTCCATCTCTATATAAGAAATTAATACTATATAATATGATTGCGCACACACTTGCTGGGGGCAAAACTCGCCACCTTTGTGAAATTTACAGAATTAAGTAGTTGAGAAAAAGCGTGTTAATCAAAATCACTAGCTAGTAGTGATAAAACTCACGAAATTCATGACCAATAAATTAATGCATGCCAACTGTTAAAAATAAATAAATAAAAACCTCGTTTTCAATCAATCGTGTTATAATTCAAAATTTAATTATAACTTTTATGCTACATGGATTTCGAAAATTTTGAAATTGTGAATCATTTATTTTTTGAAAGAAGTTTTTGTGGAAGTTTTTTCGTCTTTTAGATAGATGTCAAGATTCGTCTAGTTAGAATACTTTATTTCTTGAACTTTTATTACTATTACTATTATCATAAACTAGATTTTTGCAAAGGAAGATTTTTTAAAATATGCTTCATAAAAAATATTATAAAGTTTCATCTATGAGCCAAATTTTGTTTTCGTCATGAATTATTGCATGTAATTATTATTATTTTTATTTTTTGGTTTTATATTTTTTTTTAATTTCTTCTATAGATTGGATTCAACATGGCTATCTCAATATGGATGGTAAATGTTAGTACTTTAACTGTCATTAAATTTAACTACTATAAATCAATATTTTAATTGGTTGATTACGCCAAGCAAAAGTCACGACACTTTGAGATACTTGCTAGTGAGCCATTGTTGTGTCATTGAAAAAATTAATTTTTTTAACCAATGTATTCGACCACTCTATGATTATGCTCGGTAAGTTCCTAATCACCTATATGTTCAAATTAAAACAAAAAAAAAGTAATAATAAAAAAAAATACCAAGGCATTAGCACGCAATATTTCTCTCTTGCTTCCCCCTTCCTATCTCTCCTTCTCTTCATACGACTGTTAAGCAATTTTTTCTCAGACCAATATTTAGTAGTTTCAATATTTTATGGTTTAAAATATTGAATCTAAGTACATCTGTGATGGAATTTTAGCAAGATATTGGATTGTTAGTGTTCCCCTTTCCTTGATATGTGGTGCACTCAAACCCCCCCCCCCCCCACAAAAAAAAGGCTTAAAATTGTACACGGCCATAGGAAAAGTATCATCCTCTAGCTATGCTATTTGTATCGTTTTCATGAAGTATATAGCTAGATTGTATTTGTGAGATGTGGCCTTATACTTCATGGTGTTTCTAGCAACAACAAAATTTTCTTGACATATAATTCTTTCTATCAGGAAATGTGCAGATAAATAACCAATTTTTTTTACTAATAGTCTATTCACCTAGTAATCTTTACTTTGTAATTATTTAATTTTATATCTAGAACATACTCGGCAATTAATTCATACCAAAGATTATTCGTTTTATTCACTACTTTCCATAAAAAACCTGATTGTGAGTTTCCTGCACCAATGTAAACACAATATGATCAGCACCAATATTCAATAGATATACCAAAATATCACACCTCATAGCTAGAGGTCAGAAATATCTTGGCATCCTTTCATCTTAGGCAAATAAAAAGAGTTTGCATAGGGAAACCCATTTTGCAATTCTACAAAGAATAAATCGAGGTGTGTATCACAACAATGAATATGGATATGATCATATAATCACTAACAACTGTCAAGTATAAGTGTATATTGGTGGTTAGTATTTAATTTGTGTTTAATTAATTTTTCATATTATTAGGGGCAGGGATGATAATTAGTTAGGGGAATATTTAAAGCAGTAAATAGTAGCAATTTGTCATCAACACAGGATATATAGATAATTGTTATACGACAAAAAGTCCATCTTTATATAAGAAATTAATGTATAATATGATTGCGCACACACTTGCTGGGGGCCAAGACTCTCCACCTTTGTGAAATTTACAGGATTAAGTAGTTGAGAAAAAATTTTGTTAATCAAAATCACTAGCTACTAGTGATAAATCTCTTGAAATTCATGAGGCAATAAATTGATGCATACCAACAATTGTTAAAGAAAAAACAAAGACAAAAACCTCGTTTTTCAAGCAGCCGTGTCATAATTCAAAATGTAATTAAAACTTTTACGCTAATGGATTGGAAAATTTTAATACTATGAATCATTTATTTTTTGAAAGTGGTTTTTGTGGAAATTGTTTTTTCTTTTAGATAGATGTCAAGATTCATCCAGTTAGAATACTCTATTTCTTTGACTTCTATTTTTTATTTTTGAAAGTTTCTTCACTTTTATTACTATTACTATTATCGTAAATAATGCTCAGAGTCATACATTCCGTCACATGTTGTGAAGGATATATCTAGTAAAGCATCAATTTGTCACTTTAATTTCTTACTACGAAGAGATCGGAAGAAGAAAAGAGATTGCACCATTTTGATCTACATGGACCCATTTTACCCTTCCAGGGAAAATAATAAATAATATGTGATGGCACTATTATTGTTATTGCTTTCAAATATAGCTATTAGGTCGTTCCATTTGAAAAGATATGAAGACCGCTTTTCATGTGATAATAAATTGTTCTTCTTCTTGTGGTATGATTACAATAGGATGTAATTTTCATAACTGAGAATAGCTTTTTTTAGTTCAAGGAAAATAACAAGTCGGACATTGTTATTTTGTTGTCACAATCTATATATCTATATATATATATATATATATTATATAAGGTTTAATAGTAGAGGCAAAAAAGTTGAGAACTTTGTTGATAGAAACTATAAATGTTGGGGACCAAATGTGAAATTAATCCTACATAGAATTTAAAGAGGGAAGCCTCTTAAACCCCTGTCTGTACCTCTGTTCTCATCAAATACCCAGACAGTGCAATGATGATTTGTTATTGCCA
>CAVNYN010272102.1:0-28214 GCA_963692815.1 Nyctanthes arbor-tristis | reverse complement strand
TCCCACTCTTTCTCATGTTGTACAAACAAATGCATTCACACGCAAAAGAAAAAAAAAAAACCATTAACAGAGGTATACATTACATACACACACGGACACACACACACACATACACACACCACACGGCAGCCACTACTGCCCTTCGAATCGAACCCGATTCCACCATTGCCCAGCCAACGTCCCTTTATCCCATAGAAACCCAATTCAGAAAAAGAAAAGACAGAAACAACCACCAGACCACCACCACCGTCGACCACCTCTTCCAGCCCCATTTGCCAAAACTTCAACTAGAAATCAAAAGCCAAAAAAACCTGCGACTTTTCTCAGTCAAGCCGTTACCGGAAAGCTTCGAACCTTTCTGCCGTTCGTCTCTTGGCCCATCGAACGCCAAACGTTGGCTGAAACCCCCAACCCGTGACCTCCTCTGTCGCCTCGAACCAGAACCACCATCGCGAACCCATTCTTCAAACCGAGCAATTGCGACCTCTGTTTCTTTCAGTCCCAACCGAACCCAGAATTCAAACGTCCCAACTGAACTCGAACCTCCGGTTGTCTCTCGGCCCTATCGGCTCTCTGATTCTCAATTTCACATAGGATCGATTGAAGTCTGTAGAGTTAGCGAGTTTGATTAATTTCAATTGCACTCTATGTCCTCAAGTTTGTTTTATGTCATTTTGGTCCCTATAGTCTATTTAATATTTTGACTGGTCTCAAATCTTTCATTTTAGCATATTTCAGTCCCAAATCATTTATAAAGTTCCGTTCCAGTCAGCAAAGTTACAGTCTTGTCGGTTTTAGAGATCGGAAGAGCACACGTCTATTCTAGTCCCAAGGATTTCGAAAAATGAATTTTTAATTCTAAACTTTTTATTAAATTGTGTTTTAGTCAAAAACTTTCAAAGTTCACCATATAAATTCATACTTTTATTTAGTTTAAATATTTTCAAAATATGTAACTTTACTTATTTAATATTTTATCTAGATGAGACACGGGATTTGACGTACTAGTGCGTAATAGCTCAAACTCAAAAAAAGAAAAGCATAACGAGATAGATTTCCTTACTAAAGTTGTTTTCAAAGTTATATGCACATGTTTTATGAAAATTATGATGTAATTACATGTTATGGGTTTATGTATGTGCTTTTGCGATTTATGGTATGAATATGAAAGTATACTTATAATTAGCTCACATTAATTGGAAGCCCACATGCCTAGCTTACCTTAATTGGGAGTCAGACTTCGTCACTTTTGCGAGTTTAAAGATATAATTTGCATGTATATATGTGTTAAATGGCATAATACGTATTGCATGTTTTAAAGGTTATGCGTGAGAATCTACTGAGTGTTTCTTTGAAAGACTTACCCTTTATTTCAAAACATTTCAAGTTCTTGAACTGGCAGCGACTCGACCAGGGATGACAATTGATAAAGAAAATGATTTAATGTTTATTTGTTAACATTCAATTTTCATTAATTATCGACATTGTTGCATTTTTCAAAGTGGATTATTTTGACGATGATTTGAGCATTTGTTAAGTATTGACAATGGCTGCCTTGGAGATAATTTGTGAAATATTATTATGTTGCTTATTTTAGATAAAGGAAAAAAAATTCTTATTTATACAAATGTCAATTTTCCGTGTTTAATGAAGAAAAGTAAAGAAGTTTAGTAGCGTCTCAGGTGCTTAGACTCGAGGTGTTACACTAGTTCTGTGAGTATAAAAAAGAAAAAGCTGCAATTGGGTAAATAAAGAGAAAAATAAAGTTGATTAGTTTAGCCTTGTGTTTGACTAAGTATACTTTCTCATTAAAAAAAGAAAAAAAACATGATGAAAAACATTTTCGGAACTCACATAGTTTTATAGTACTCCCTCCGTCATATAAAAATAAGACCGTAGGTGATTTTACGTAGATTAAGAAACGATAGCTAATTTTATTGGAACATTAATTTTATAGGTTTTGTTTCAATTTAACCTTCATACCTAATTAATGATATGTGAATAATTACCAATGAAATGAATATAAAATGCCTACATTAAAATTCCTTTTAAGTCTTCACCGTTTTTATGTGTCCATTGAAATTCGCACAACTCTTTTCCCTAAAATTTATGTGTGTTAAGATATTTTAAATTTGTTAGTGAAATATGGCAAATATGGAAATAAAAAATTAAATACACACCTCATATAACAACGTAACTATCTTTTCAGGACATATGAAAATAAAGTATTAAACTATCTTATTGGGACAGAGAGAGTACAAAATTTGCATAATAAAACTTTTGAATCAAACATGCACTGTCTCGTTTAAAAAAAAAATTGATGATGAATAACATGTTTCGGAGCTCACGTCATTTTATATAATTAATTTTTTAGTACAAAATTTGCAGAAGCAAGTTTATTTATAAGAGAAAATTAGGGAAAACCCGACATGTCATATACTCTCTTCGTCCCACAAAGATAGCTAGGTACATAATTTTACAT
This sequence comes from Nyctanthes arbor-tristis, assembly GCA_963692815.1. NCBI lineage: Eukaryota > Viridiplantae > Streptophyta > Magnoliopsida > Lamiales > Oleaceae > Nyctanthes > Nyctanthes arbor-tristis. The sequence continues at coordinate 25,732 of CAVNYN010272102.1, read as the reverse complement.
CGATTAAGGATTAGTAGGTAATGTGATTAGAGCATTTAATTTTACCTTATTTTTCCATATATACCTTTGTGCCATTAATTATGTGAAATATTTTCAATGCATAGGTAGTAGATCGGAAGAGCAATAATTAATTAGGGGTACATATAGAAATTAAAACATTAAATACATGTTTAATGTGGTAAGTTAACTATTTTTTTGTTCCGATCTATAAAAATAGAATGGTGGACTATCTTTTTGGGACAGCCGGGAGGAATAAACTGAAAATTATGTCAAAATTGATTAGTACAAAAAAATATGGTCAAACATGTGTTCCTTGCATGTACAAGAAGTATAACCAACAACGACAAAACTTTAGCAACGAAAACCGAAGCATCCCTATGGGTTACCATCTATGGCAACGACCATATGATGGAGGGTGAGACCCCGTATGTAGGTTATAGCGACGACTATGTCGCCACTATAGCCTAATGTCATCGCTAAAAATAGGCCCTATTGAGACAAAACATTTTTCGTTGCTATATTTCTTGATCGTAGCGACGACATGTAAATGTCGTCGCTATATGTCTTGACCTATAATGATGACGAGTAAATGTCATTGCTATATTATTAGTGTGAAGATTTTCTGTATTTGTCTCTTGTTTTTACCTGCGATAAGTTATTGCTATAGGTTAGATATTCGTCATTATAATTGTAAAAAATTATATAATATATATTAAAAATGCAAAGTACAAACTAAAGATTCATCCAGTCCAAATGGTGAAGCACAAGGGAGGTGGAAGTAAGGTCAGGGGTTCGAATTCTCATGCTTGTAAAATAAATATTGAGTGAAATGAAGCGGGTTGGGTCCAAGAGGAGGGTCTAGAAAAATATTTTTTTCAAAAAAAATAATAGAAAAAAGGGTAAAATTTACAATGACGGCACGGAGTCGTCACTGTAACAACTCGCTGCTATAACTTGGAAATGTCGTCGCTATAGGGAACAGGTACGGGCCTATAGTAACAATCAGGTCGTTGCTAAAAATCGTCGCTGTTGGACTATAGCGGCGACAATCGGTCCTGTAGCGGCGACAAAGTCGTCGCTATTTGTCTAATTTGTTGTAGCGCAACATCAACTTGGCTAATTTTATACCTCCAGCCCCCAACGTAGGGATGATAATGTGGCGGATTAGCCATGCCGTGGACTTGCTGTACGAGTTTTGAAATCGCCCCAGACGCGCCCCAAATCCATGAATTTATAGGGCGGGTCAAGATAAGCCGCGGGTCATGGGGCGAGTGGGGGCACTACCATGACCACAAAAGGACCCGTGAGTTTTTTCCCCCTTTCAATCATTGTTGTGTGTATCATATTATTAATTGATGAGTGTAAAATAAAGCAAAATCTTTAGTTAGAATTTTAAAGTTCCCAACATAAACTAATATAATAACAAGATTCATCCAATTCGATAAAAAAAATCTTTTCAAAAAATAATATCATAAAAAAGAAATAAATTGATAAACTCCGGAGTTGTCCCCCTTCAATCTTCATTATTCTCTTTGATTAGTTGCCAACTACTCAGAAGTATTTGATTTCTGTAAAAATAGCAAGAAATAGTCACATTTAGTAGTTTATTAAATAGTCACAAATCATTTATATATATATATATATACACTAGGGTTAGTAACTTAATATATAAGTTTTAGAATTTTATATTAACGAGTCATCCAACGTGCGTTGTATGTTGTTTGTATAAAAAGCATTTACATAATTGTAGAATATATTTTTATTATAAACATACATGTTAGCTAAAATTTACTACAATAAAATAATTTGCTAAGATATGATATATCTTTATTGGTCTCAAAAAGAAGACAAAAAGCAAAAAAAAAAAAAAAAATGATAATGAGCCAAGACTCACATGGTTTGATGTCATTTGATTGTGTTTCCCTCACCTTCCCCAAGGTTCAATTCTTCCCCTTTACAGTTCTTTTGTCATAATAAAAAAAATATCCTTTTTAGATTATTATTATTATTATTATTATTATTATTATACTTAGAATAAGAATGCTATTAATTATAGAAATTTAAAATTATTATTTGATTGAATATTTATCTTTACATATTATATTTAAGCCAACATAACATTATTGTATATAATAAATAATAACTATATAAGTCTATAATCATTAAGAATATCTTAAAATTGTTTTCTAAATCAAATAAAATTCATTTATGAGGTCACAAAAGTTTCATAAGGATGTCATTAGTAACACTAAAAAATTTGATTAAATTGTTGAAAACCCCAAATAATTAATGAAAGAAGGTTTAAAAAAATTTAAAAGGTTAAAGTTTTTAATTATTTCTAAAAACGTTAATGATCTGATAAACATACTACTGAAAATGATAAACATATCTTCAAATTAATTTGAATGAAAATATTATGAAAATCGAAGGATACTTCAATAATTTTATATACCAAATGTTGATAGTGATGCTTAATTTGCAACAATTATAAAAGTTAATAATAATTTTAGGCGAATTATATCTAATAAACCCAAAAAAAGAGCATGTAAATCTAATTGTTTTTTGTTTTGAAATTAGGAGAATTGTACACACTTTAAACTTTTTTTTTAACAAAAATTGCAGGAATAAAGGTTTGCCATCCAAAAAAAATATTGGGACAAAATATATTAAAATTCTCGTAAATATTTTTGTTCATATAAAAACATATTTTTAAATAAACTAAATGGAATAAGTTTTTCCCTTAAGCTCAAATAAAATAATTATAATAAAATTAAATTTTGTAAGCAAATTAAATTTATTTAATGAAAAAATTTATTAATTAACTCAATAAAAGTAAAAAACCACACTCATAAGTAATTATTACTTAATAAATACTACTTATTACATAATTAGTACTACACAAAATGCCAACTAATGACATATTTATATGAATTAAACACTAATTCTTATTTCTTTCTAAACAGATTTGTGCCTTGCCTCGACCTTTTCGTTTCCAACAATGGGCAATATGTAATGCGAATTCAACATCGATAATCCTTTTTTTTCTTCTGTAAAATGAGGTTCTAGCATTTCACGGTGATTTACAGTATCAATTTAACTTTGTGGTGATATCTTAAGATTCAATTTAACTTTGCTTGTTTAGTGGAGGAATATATATTGTTTGAACCGTACCTTATGTAATCATTGCATCAGAATTCGAACCACTCTAAAAATGTCATAATTTAATAAATAGTTATTAATCATTGCTTTTTGTGTATGAAGAAATACATGTGAGAGTTTAATATCAAACTTTTATTTCATATATCAACATATGCTCTCTCCTTCTCAAATATATAGTCCATTATTCCTTTTCGAGATATCCCATATATAGTCCTATTTCTTTATTAAGAGGTTTAATGTGTATTATTTTACTAATTTACCTTTATTTAATATACTTATAAGTTAAAACTATTAATTCTAAATTATATTCATTAAATTGGGTAAATTAGGTACAGATGTTACAAAATATATGTTTCTAATATAATTCTTATTCTACGTAAAGAGATAAGGTGTCCTATATATTTGAGACAGAGGGAGTATTTCTATTTCTAATTTACACTTGTATTGTCTAGAAGTAATTAAAAATTAGTCTATCACAACATCAATTACGCACGTCTGCATTCCTGAGGAATAATAAATAGTAAAAGTGTAATAATTAATTATCAATTAAGCTAATAAAGTCTAATGGCCAAAAGTTTAAAATTCATTTAAACTGTTAATCCCTTCATATTAATTATTATTACTACATTATTATTTATTATGGAGTGATTGGCTAATATATATGAAAAATTTGCTTCTTTCTATAAATTCATTAAATTTTATACTACCTCAGTTTTAAAAAGATGATCATATTCCCTTTTTCATGTGAACCGTGTTTCACTCAACTAGTACTAAGTTTCTTGGTTGGATTATTTCCTACTATACCACTTGCTGAGCATCAGATAATGCTAGAGTTCAATCAAGTGGAACAATAGTAATTTGTGCAGGAAATATATATATATATATATATATATAAGCAATTTAAATTACTTGCAATTTAGAGATCTAAAAAAATATATATTTATATATCAATAATGTATATATTATTCCAATTCATTATACAACTTATTATTGTATATATTTTTGAATGTTGCTCTTCCCATGCAACGCACATATATTGTACTAGTATAAACTAAAAGATCTTAAAAGTATTAAGATAAAAAGTGTTACATTTTCATCTATTAAAATCAATTTTTGAACTTCAACGAGACGTTTTGCATAGTTTTCAATGAAACTTTTATGAATGATGGAAAGTTAATTTGATGCTCCATTATTGATCAAATGCACTCAATTCCTTTATATCTTTTTAGTTGATGTGGACATAGCTATTTTGCTAGACAACGGGTTGAAACTAAGATTTGATTGAATTAAAAGAAAAATATAAGTTGAATTTGTGTTTCAATATTCATGAATTTATTTGGGTCTTGATCGTTAATTTATAGTGGTGAAGTATGCGTGAAAAGATGTTATATGGACGTTGATATGGTGGGCAATTACATCACATTAAAATGATTAATTGTAGTACAACCGCTTGTAAATTATGAACTTTTTAATATTATTAAATTAAATAAATTATTTATGACATTCATTTGTCTTCACGATGGAATTTGAATGAAGTCAAATATTCACATAATGATTAGTTTTTTTTGGGTTAAAAGTTGTAATAATTAATTTTATAAAATTCATGTATATTATACATATTAAAAAGTAAATCAATATTAAAATAAAAATACAAAACTAAATCAATATTGTACTACAGTTGCTCATGAATTTTACATATTAAAACATAAATCAAGGTTCAAATATATATGTGTTTCCATTTCACTAAATTTCTAGCCTACCAAATTAGCTTGAATTGAAAGTATAATATAGACAATCTTCTTTATTATTTATCTCAAGTCAAAAATAGATACTCACTCATACAACATATAGTTGCATTATGAAACTAAATAAGAAAAAATGGTCACAATATGTATTAACTAAAAATTTTTTTTTTTAGACACTCGAGTTCGAATCTAAAATACCTCAATTTTCACACATTTTTACAATTATTTTTATTAAAGATAAGAAAAGAAAACTCATGGTGGGTCACAAGTCTACGGGGCTCAACTTGACCCGAACCCGCCCTGGAGCAACGGCGGGGTAGACTATGTTGCCCCATACCTGCCCCTTTGCCCCAATTAGGCATGATGCGTCAATCTTATTAGAGGTGAATCCCCACAAGTTTATTGGTTGATAGGTCAAATTGCCATCTCTACCCACAACATGTGTTCCGTTGTCATTCGTAACTTTTTTTTTTTTTTTGAAAGGGCAATTTGTAAGTTGTAACTGTTAAATAGGAAAGTGATAACTAATGAAACCGTTTTAAATTAATGTGATATGTGATTTTTTATATGTTCCTTTTCAATCAAACGTGACATGGTTAATATAACATTTGTATATCAAATATGAATTTTTCTACTTGTAACTTTAATGTAACTTTTTAATTTCAATACGTGATTTTTAAATTAAATTTGACACAATGAACTTGACATTTTTAAATTAAATGTTGTTTTTTCTATTTGTAATTTTTAATCTCAACATATATATATATATATGTGACTTTGTAAATTCTATATGTGATTTTTTAAATAAACGTGACCCATATCAATGTAACTTTTTTTTTTAAAGTTAAATGACATTTTTTTATACTTGTGACTTTTTAATTTTTCTATGTGACTTTTTAATTAAATGTGAATTTTCTATTTAAATGTGATATTTTTATTTGTGACTTTTAATTTGGATATGTGACTTTTTAATTAAGTTTAATTAAACATGACACAATCAATGTGCCATTTTAGTATCCTGTGTGCTGATATCAATTTTATATCCTTGAACTTTTTGAGCTTTTTGAAACTTCTTTTCAATACAGGATGCAATTGTATTACAAATGCTATGAGTGACTTAGACATCATACTTAATTTCCTAGGATTAATTTAAATGTTATTTGCACCTTGCACTCGTAGATCAATCTTTCAGCACACCTCACTGCCCTTGAAACTGTAATGACGTGGTTCTGAGCACTGGATTTTTCATATTTTTGTTGGATTACTTGGATTTTGGATTACTGCAGGATATTGATTTGCCATTATTTCCTTGTAGAAGCATTACATAAAGTAATAAAATATATTTGATTGGCAAAGATTTTCGAAAATGAGTTTTTCCATCTAAATTCTGACTTTTGTGATGTTTGATTAACGTTTTTTTCCGTGCAGAAAATATTTTCCACCTTTGTTCAAGTGGCCACATTTTCCTTGAAAATAAGGAAAATATTTTCCTATATGGGGGGTGTACTTCTTTTGTTTTTTAGGTAATTGATATTTTTTTCTCTTAAATCCCACTTTCAATTAAATACGTTATAATTTATTTTCTATGGAACTCAGTTTCCAATAATTTAAGCGGATTTTTTTTTAATAACTAAATTCCATACTTGTACTCAAACGAACCCTTATTGTTTGATTTGTGCATTGTTGTTTCTTGTTAATGTGTGTATTATGTTAACCATGAGAATTGAGAAAAATGTTTTCCATTTAAGTCTACCATGGCTTTTCATTTGTAAAAGAGTTGCAGCATAATGGTCAAAATTCAACTGTGCTTACTGTGACCTTGCTATAAAGAAAATAACAAGAAAAATTCTTGTGCAGATGACTACAGCGATTGCCGTTGAGGACGTAAGAAGGGAAATGAAGATATTACGTGCACTGACTGGACATAAAAACATAATTCAGTTCTACGATGCCTACAAGGATGAAGACAACGTCTATATAGTGATGGGGTAACCAAGCTTGGATTGTTTTCATCTTTTAAGTTTTCTTTTATTTCTTGGTATTTCGTTTTAAGAACTAGATATAACACGACAATCATCTATCTCATGTCAATTCAAAATTTAAAGTCATAACTCATTTATGATATTTACAATTAATTAGTTGGCCACATATTTTTATTTGTTAAAAAGTTGTGATATGCAGATATTGAAACTTGGTTGAGGAAAACACAAAAGAAGTGGGATGTAAAAAATACTGTTTGTATTTTCCACGTTGACCGGTAAATACTACGTCAGTTGGAAGAATAAAAATTAACAATATATAAGAGCTTGGCTAGAACTTTTTAAGTTGACTATCTGAGGTAATCTTAATATTTTCTTTGCTCTTTTGAGGCTGTTTTCAGATTTCCATAACAATAAACCTTCTTTATTTTATATTTTTGAAAGGAAAAAAAAAAAAAATTGTAAAGAGATCGCTTAAAATGAGTGTTTCCGCTTCTTACGATTCTCACCAGCCACCCTTTCCCCCTCGGCCCTCTTGCCTCCTCATCCACCCCCTTCGATTGAAGGCCATGAAAAGAGGGAGTCCGAAGGGGTGTGTGTGTGTTTGGGGGTGGGGGGCTGATGTCAAAACGAGTTTTTCCCGTTTTGAGTGTTTCCAGTACTATTAAAAACCCAAATCAATATCAACTTTATTGTCTGTCTATAATGAGAAATAAAATGGAGGTTATCAAACTAACAAAATAGAAAGCTCAAATTTTGTCTCCATAATTTTCAGTAGATAATCAATTAAGATATCCATCAACTGCACAGCATTAAAAGAGGAGAATAAAAATCTGTCAGCGATGAACTAAAGAGAAGAATTATTAATGCTAAATATCAAACATGCATCGAGGGGTCAGGTTGAAAACTTAAATTCTTAAACTGGATTTTTTAGGTGATGCTGCTGGAAACTCGTCTTTCATTAAAGATTGTTTCTAGATGAACTAACCAAAGATTACATTGTTATGCGGTATTGGATTGAGATTTGGCCACTAGGTTTTTAACTTTATATCGTTGACATTGTGAAGATGCTTTTTCTTGAGTTTATATGCCTCGGAGATTAATGCGAGATTCAACATAATATAAAAGTTTTTCTCAAATTTCCGCATGCAATCATTGAAGAAGATCTGATTCTTTTACAAAGCAGGCATATTCAATCTGTAGTCACCAGGCCGCAAAAATCAGCGAGGGTCAAAGGTCAACTAAGGTCAACGGACACGAAGTCTTGGAAACAGGCCTTAAGCGGCTCACCTAACCCGACAGCCTGACGATCTAGTGACCAGAGAACCTGTAGACCTGATTCAGCGACCAGGAAGTGGACATCTTCTCTGACGCTCTTATGGTCTAGGGCGTCTGGGCACCCAAGCGGCAACCCGATGTAGCGCCGTGACCTAGCGAGATAGCTGGCTGAGCAACAACATCGGAACTCACGTGGGAAATCTTATTACTTACGGCTGATGGCATGCCAACATTAAATGGAAAACGATGATCACCTACTCCATGTAAGGCTTAAGCAACCATTAGTCAAAAAAGTACATGATTAATCCCAACCGATTTAATATTAATGTCATCCCTGTGGATCTAGCATTAAATGCATATAATCATTATTCTCATGCAAACAAGCAATTATATACTATAAACAAAGGCATGCAAAAGTGAGAAAGGGTAGACACCCAAACCTCATCACTCTTGTCTCCACACATTTATAGTCTTCTATTTATTTCAAAATGTTACAAATATTCCTTGTCTTAATTTGCATTTAGTGCTCATATCGATTTGAATATAAGTTCCGGCGAATATAAATCCGATCTTGAGTCAAAAGCTAAATTTGACATCAACACAATCAATTAGTTATTGTAAGGAGGTGCAGAAATTTGGACGGGAAACCAAAATTTCTATATTAAGTTCCCGTTAGTGAACTATTTCTATCTTAAAATGGAAACATGTCAAAGAAATCTTATCTACATATTTCATAGGACTCACCATGTTTACTACACCAAATCTCAACCACTAACTTTCAAACACATTACTAAATTAAACCAAACTAAATTAATATTTTATATTCTTAAAATGGATTTGAAAATTTTACTCATTAGTACCTTTGTACATACGTTTAACTCTGGCTTCATTTCTCATGACTTATGATGGTTCAGCTGAATCTCCTGGATAAAAGCTTTCTAATTTTGTAAATTTCGACGACTTGAAAACTAACTTATTGATTAAAAGATTGTCTCCTTTGCAGATAAATTTTATCTAAATTAGGTCTAAATGGCAAGTGCTGCTAAATTATAATAATTATAATATCTGGTTCTTTTCCTTGTGATTATTTTTCTCATGTTGCACAATTTCTAAGACACTTGTTAGCACGTGCAAATATGAGTGACTCTATTATTATGATAGTTGCGGTATCTTATTTATACGCAGCTAAAATTTTTCCTCAACTACACAACTTCTAATTTGCTTCAGAATTTTTTATTCACTTCGAAGGATGAAAGCTCCACTCTTAAGGCCATTGACTTTGGGAAGGAGCCTCACTCCTCACGTAAATGTGTGGCTGCTTTTGTTAGATTCATGATATGTTAAGGTAAGACTCTTTTTATCTATCTTTTTAGAAAGTTTCTTGACTTTGTACTCTCTAATTATTTAAAGTCAGGTAAAGGATAGTGCTGGTGAGCGTCGAATTCAATAAATAATAATAAACTTGCTCTAAAAATATAAAAACTATTATAGTGATGAGTAAGGTCGTATCCACATAGACTGGTTAGATTTAATTTTTCAAAAGTGAAATGACTAAATTAAAAAGGGGTTTGATTTTGATGAATAAGATAAATTAAAATAAAATGTAAATTCAAGTAAATGATTCAAAATGTTCTAAAAAAATGCAAGTTGATAAGGAGATAATATATGTGATAAATATCCAGCCTAAGTTATAATCTCCGAATTCATTCCAATAATTGTTCATTGACGTAAATATAAAACCAGTTATTATTTTCCCTAAAGTGGTTATGATTGTTGATACGATCGAACAACTTATCTTTCTTTACTTTACTTTACTTTTTCAATAACCAAGAGAATCTCATTGATTATTTCCTTTGTTAACAAATAACGCTTGAAATGTTCTTAGGATCTAATTTCTCAGTAACATTAAGCACTAGAAAGACTACCAATTCTAACCAATAAATAAATACGATTAATTCATTTAAACTAGGTTATATATTTCTGTACCATAGATTGAACTCTTTAATTATATCCAATTTGTTATTTTACTACTTAGGTCAAAATTTCTAAACAATTACGGATTTAGAATCTGACTGGCAATATATCATTCCAATAATTGCACAATGTGCACTTTGAATAATCAATCAGAACAATAATAAGCACGAAAAATATATAAATAGGCCAAGAACAAAGAATATAATAAAATTAATTCGATCTCAAATTATCATAAAATCAAAACTTTAGCTGTCCTTGTGCTGGAAATTAAGTTTAGCTATCCATTAATTAAATAAAAATCACCAAAATCTTCAATTTACCAATGCATGGATGAAGAATTCCGCACAATTCCCTTCCGCTGCCGTCTTCACGTCCCGAGAGAATGAATTGTCAATTCTTCTTCCAACTGTTTCCTGCGGCCCAAGTTTTTGTGATCCAAGAAACTCCAAAAAATCCCCCGTAGAAAAATGGGGACTTTAGAAAAATGCCCCCAAAATAAGGGGTATTTGATAAATATGTCCAAAATATTAGAGCGCGAGCGTTTACGGTAAAACACAAAGGAATCACCGTATTTGTACGCAAAAATCTGAGTTTATTTCACTTGTTTCTTCCTTGATTTGTCTAAAATCAGAGTAAGCACAACTCTATATTGTTAGTGAATTCATCCTAGTAGAGTTAAGACCGTATGAAACTTCAGATTTCGGCTTTATTTTAGTCCAAATTGAAACTCCATTCTCCAGGTGCCATTAGAAGAAGGTATGATTTCAGCTCAGCGAAATCATCTTATTTGAAAAAAATAATATTATGATTTCTATATGACTTCATTACAGCTTGGTAACATGTGTTTTTGGGTTGGGAGCATAATATCTGAGTTTCGAATAGTGATAAAAACAACTGTTGCATTTTTTATCCAGAATGATGTTCATAGTTATCCCAACAATATTTTTCTTTCTTTCTTTAATTTGATGGATTTATTTACAGTCTTGTTGGTTCCCAATGGAACCTTCATCGATCTCAATTAGTGAGTAAAAGCAATCAGATAATGGCTAATGGAGATTGAAATATTGTATATGTATATTTAGCATAATTAGTAGAAGAAAATATTCAAAGTTCAATTTGTTGATCCAAAAAATAGAGAATAATATGAGATGCTTTCTCTAACACCTTGCTTCTATGAGTCTATGACAAATATATATTGATTTGATTCCTGAGAAATCCGCATGCACTTATGTATTAGAGAGAGAATCATGCAATTGGATGTCTTTGTAAGTAGTTTCAACTGATTTGGCTGAAATAGTCTTAGTCTCTTATATGAAAATGGTAACAATAAATTTAGCAAAGCCGTATTCAAATTTATTGTGAAGAATTTATCATTCATGGAAGGAACGTTACTTTTGCAATCAATGATACAGATAGATCTCAAGCTAGCTACTGAAAAGGCTCTCTGTTTCCTTCTTCATTCTCAATCAAAACAACTTTCGTTCCATATAGATGACCGGTTTATCATGGATAAACTTTCTATGCTGATTCCTATCTTCCAGTTGATCAAAACAATTTTAAAAGTTTAATTTTTAACAGCAAACCCACCAATGTGCAACTAATACTTTACTTGACTGCATCCCAATCAATGGCCAATGCTCTCTGTAGACCATTCTTATCAATGATTTTTTATGATTGTCCAAAAGTTAAGATCGTTTAATAATAAGTCATAGTTTTGTTAAAATAGCCCATGTGCTTAATTGCCTTAAAACTTCATAGGCTAGAGATGAAAAAAGCAGAAACTTTGAGCCAATCAGTTGACATCTAAAAGGCAGCACACAATGAGTTGGTTTTACACCTGAAGCATTAAGCACAAATATTATGCCTATATACATTTCTTCCGTCTCAATATATGTATTTGTATGTGAATTGGTTGAAATTCTAATCTGACATATTCTCTTAACTGTATATCCTGCATTCAGCTTGCTAGAAGTTAGCATCTGAACTCTTATCTTGCTTAATGGAATGTAATGGATTGATAAATTTCAGCAAGCATTTACCTTTTTGTGTAGCCTAGTATAACATATTAGATGGCTTACGTTCTCCAGAACACTTGTTTGATCTGCATGCTATTTATGGACATTCTGAGAGGGGTATAATATGCATACATTTAAGTTCTTTCCCTGCCTTTTTTTTTTTTTTTTTACTGGTTTATCATAAAATTGGTCTAAGCTGATTGTCATTTCCTGCAGTTTTGATGTCCAACTATATTACACTTTCTTGAAAGGAATCTACAAATAATTGGGTGGAAGAAAAGCTTTAGATTGCTTCTTTATGTAAGCTATTGTTAACAACTCAAAATTTTCACTGGTCCATACTCAGTCCAACAATGATGATCGTGAGTGCTTGCACTTCTATACATTAAACTTTTTGGTCATTGATTCCTTAATCCACTTCTATACCCAATTCCTGTTGTTTTTTTCTCAACCAAAAGGATCGTCTGTATGGGATCCAGAAGGCAAAAAGCACATAGACTTCCTCTCAGCTTATTCTGCTTATTCTGCCGTTAATCAGGTAATGAATGAAAAATTTCATACTAGTTATGTCTTGTTTGTTGACCAAATCAGTCTCAATTCTAGTGTAACAAGTTGCAGCTTGTTCTCCAAATCGTTTTCTTTCAAGCCTTCTGTTCCAAGGGCTTAAAAGTTGTCCTTTGCTCCTTTTCCTTTTTTTTTTTTTTTTTTGGGTGGGGGCATTTATTAACATGTTTTAATTTAACTCGTAGAATGCTGATTTTCACTGGTTATGCATCATAATGGAGACAAAAAAGTTATCATTTGTGGACAGGAAACATCTAAGCTGAATCTCTTGCTACAGGGGCATTGTCATCCCAAGATAATGAAAGCATCTATTAAAGCAATTGACATAATCTCTCAAGTTTGATTGCTTTGTGACTTTTTTAGTCGGAAGAGCACACTACATGTAATTCCTTCAAAATAAGAGAATTTTCCTACTATTAATATTATTTATTATTATTATTATTTTTTTTTGGGTGGGGGTGAGTGTGGGAAGCGGGGAACCAAACTAAATACAATTCAAGTCGTGCATTTCTACTAAAGCAACTTGACTGACTTAATCTCTCAAGTTTGGTTGCTTTGTGATCTTTTTAATATAAGAGTTATACTACATGTAACTTTTCTATTTCTATTACAACTTGACACAAGTTGGTTGCTTTGTGACTTTTTTACTAAAAAATTACACTACATATAATTTTTCCAAAGTATAAGAATTTTCCCTATTTTTGTGTTGTTGGGGGTTGGGGGAGAGCTAAACTTAATTCAAGCAATACATTTCTATTAAAACAACTTGACACATTTAATCTATAAAGTTTTGTTACTTTGTAACTTTTTATTAAAAAATTACAGTACATGTAGCTTTTCCTAAGTATAAGAATTTCCTTATTATTATTATTTTTCTTTTTGGGTCACATGGGGTGTGGGAGAAATGGAATCAAACTAAACTTAATTTATGTAATGCATTTCTAGTAAACTAACTTGACCAGTTTAATCTCTCAAGTTTGGTTGCTTTGTGATTGTTTTACTAAAAATTTATACTATATGTAACTTTTCCATTTTTATTAAACCTGTTTAACAAAAATGCAAGTGAGAACATGCTTCAGGTACCTTCTGTCTTTCCCTCTTTCCCCCTCACTTTTGGTGTTATAATCCTATTTGTTTCTTACATGGTTATGAATCATCTGAATATCATAGAACTTTGATTTTAAATGTCTATGTTAGAAAGAAGAAATAGAAGAAGCTACTTTAATGCAAGGGAAAGTTGATTTTAGTACACAAGGCATCTCAACTACATTTGATTGGCATCATCTTGTTAATTTCGTCATCTTATTATGATTGCTTGATAAACAGCTAGAGAAGGATTCAACTTTTTCCATTTTGTTAATTTTTGGATTGTAAACATATTTCCACAATGTTCACATTCTATAGTCTCATCTTCATCTAATTTGATTGGGCCGCTTTACATACACAAAACTCGTATCCAATGCTACTTTTCCTAACAAAAAGCACATACAAACCTTTTGACATCTTGTAGTATCTTACAATCAGTCCGTCTAAGGAGAGTTAATCTCTCTCTTATGGAGTGGAAAAGTGCCACATGGTCCCTTAGGGGATTAGGAGGCGGGCTCTCTAGTCCTCCAATAACAGGGGGTCATCTGGTACTTTTCCACTTCATAAGGGAGAGGCTCTCTAGTCCCCTAATAACAGGGGGATCATCTAGTACTTTTCCACTTCATAAGAGAGATGTTAGCTCTCTTCAGAAATTTTCATCTTACATTTGGTTTTAACATAAAAAGTTACATTTAATATAACTTTTTTCATTAAAAAGTATTCCTCAAAGCCTTACAGTCACCGTTAAATTGGTGACCTTGTCCAAATTTAATGGTCATATTTTTATGACTCGTTTTTGTTAAAATCACATTAGGAAAATGTCTAATATCATTTCTTACTAATTTGATCGATGTGCTTTATTTACATGAAAAGTCACATATTGTGTAACTTTTTTAATTAAAAATCAGATAAATGATTAAATGCAACACCTTCGATTAGGTTGAAGTATGTCCAACATCAACGTCATTGTGAGATAGTATTACATATTTAGTACTCGAACGTGCTACAACAAGTGGTATTCTTGAATAACAAAAAAGGTTAAAAAAAAAAGGACTTACGTGTTTCCCACTAATTGATTAGGATGTTTCCCCGCTAATTGATTAGGGTGCTTTACATACAGAAAAAGTCACGTACACGTAATTTGTTTAATCAAAAAGTTGCGAAGAAATTATTTGACATTCATCTAGACCTTACACTCTGTCGTCACCCTAGAGACTAGGTGGCAGGACTCCATAGAACATGGGCTCTTTATTAATTTGATCACATTCTTTGAAACTTTTTTTGGTTAAAATACATAAGAAGACTATTTGATGTCCTTTTCTACTAATCGATCGATGTGCTTTACTTATATAAAAAGTTACGTGATAAGTAATTTTTTGTTTTAAAATTTCACGTGATAAGTAATTTTTTGTTTTAAAAAGGCACATAAAAGATTAAATGCAATACCATTCTTATACCTCAAAGTACCTTTAATATCAAATTCGTGACAAGATAGAATTACATATTTACAATGTTTGAGCGGAACATTGTAAATATTTACGATAAGCACATGGCAAAAATTTATTAAGTTTGCATGCTCTATTGTGACAACGAAAATAAGCAGTATCCTAGAATAAAATAAAAAGTCAAAAAAAAAAAAAATCATCTCCTGCCCTTTTCCCATGAAAATGATGCGTCGAAGCTCCAGCATGGAATTTTTTGGACCAACACTAGACAAACGATGATGGGTCATCACACACAAATCTTCAACAAAAAATTTTACCAAAATGACCCCGGCCTCGCACCATATCCCACTTACATTTCTCTTGTTAATTTTTTATATATTCATATTTTAAATATATGATAGAATACATAGAAGTGACATTTATTAATTAAAAATAGAGAAAAATTAATTGTTAAGTGTTTGTGATAATCAATTTAATTTACATGACTGTCATATTTATATATTTAATTTAGGCTCCGCTTGTTTTATGTTATAACAAGAATCTATTATAATTTCTTCATATCAAATCACAACTTTTTATTTTTTCAATAAAATTTAACCAATCACATTTCACAAAAATTAGATTTCAAAATTTATTATAACACAATCTAATTATAACACAAACCAAACAGATTTTATTAATTGATTCTACAAATAAATTTTTCAATATAAGTTTAAGCCAAGGGCCCCATGAAATTTTAGTTTAATAGTTGCTTAGGTCCCCAAAAAAACCTTGAAACGGCCATGGCTGAGAGGTTGTTCGATGGTGGCATTGGGCAGTGGCATCCGGCTGCAGCACTGACTGCTGGTTTCTGCCTTTCTTATATATATTTTTTTCCTGAAGCTCGGATGATGGAGAAGGCAGTGAGGCAGGTGGCGTCTTGAGTGGGTTTGATCGAAATGGAGTCACTTCGGGGTTCGAATGGAAGTTAGGGGAAAAAACAGGAATAGCCATATCTTAGTACGCGTGTGTAAACTTGAGTGTGTGTATTGATTGATAGTATTCGATGTATGTAAAGGTGTTATTGTGTGAAGTTTCAGAATGTTTTTGAATGATTTTACTGAAAATCGATGTTGGCTTTTACTGTGAGTTATGTAGAGAATTGTAGTGTACCTCTGTGTATCGTTCTGTGAATGCTGAGCAAAGACACTTTGCCACTGTGAACGAAGTGCTTCTAGTATGCTTGAATATATACATAGGAATATATGTATATGTATATATGTATATAAGAGAACGTGAAGAGATTGAGGGAAATCAGATAAGATCCTATGTTGTAGAAAAATCATAAGTGTTCTTCTGTTGGCAACGGGAATATCAGTTGGGAAAAGATTCTGATAGTTTAACTGGGTCAACAAGCTGTTTGGCATGGCTTGACCTAAATTAGGCTTAGAATTTTGGCTCAAGCTTTTGGACTTAAGAAATTAATTGGGCTTAGCTACATACTACATACTTAATATACGGGCTCTAAATGAAATGGAGTTGGATCACTTAAAATTTCTTGGACCCGAAATAAAGGAGAAATGGACTTGAACAAATAAAACTGGAACTTAAAATTCAAGCTTAAAACGGACTTCATATGGTATTTATAAAATAAAACAAAATGATTCAATATGAAAAGAATGTCTTATCTTTAAATAGAACTAGATTCTCATCAGTGTGTTGTACGGGAAGAATACCTTTCAAATTATTTAAGAAATAAATAATATGAAATTTTATAAGTTTTTTTTTTAAAGGAAATTAATGAAATATATACTGAGTTTATAATATATTTAGAATTTGTATACTACGTTTTAAGAAATTACAATTCACATATTACATTTCATTTACTATTGATAAAATACTTTCATGGAAGAAAAATTAAAAAAAAAAAAACATTACCTATTTAGACCAAATTACCTTTATTTGTAGCTAACAAACCATGCTACGGACATTATATTAGGTACCAATTTCCATACCGCAAGATTCTCACACGTGCATGCGTTGTACGAAAAGTTTATAAGTTTGTTTTTCTTTTCTTTTCTTTTTTTCTTTGTATGATGAAATTTTATAAAGTTTTAATAACCAAATAATAATATAAATTTACTTTCAAAAAAAAAAAAATCTATATATTAATAATAAGAGAAGTCCTCTGACATTGTAATTTCCCACCACTGGTTTGACATCATAAGAGTACTGGTGATGTCATTGATGATGTCACTAGTGGATAATAATTAAATTCGTTTTACATTTTTCTTAAATTTTTTCCTTACTTTCTGTATTTATTTTATTATCCATTTTTTGGATAATTAAGAATATCTTCTTAGAGAAATTCCTAGGAATCTCTTTGGATAATCAAATTTATCCATAATTCAAAAATGTAAATGATGATAATTATATATTAGTTATTAAATAGATAAGGAAGAAGAGAATAAAAAATTTAAAAAATTGAAAACTTATAATACCGCAAGACTTATTGCAATATAATATAAAATGTTGAAAAAGACCCTGATAACAAACTTTTAGCGAGAAAACTACAGTACAAATTTGCGTGCGCCAAATTTCCTTTAATTAATATATAAATTACAATAAAACTTGGCGCACGCAAATTTTCAAAAATAATAAATAATTGGACTCATGCTAGACTTTCAATTACAAACTCATGTTTTCCTTTAAAATAAATTAGACGAGCGGCGCAAATTCTTTAAAACTTTTATCGTAACCAATAATGAAATAACGGATTATAGTAGTAGCGACACGCTTAAATTCTTTTAAAATCTTTTAAAATAAAGATTTTCATTTGTGAAAATTCGAGTAGCTGCAATTGGGTCGGCACTTCTTGTTCAATGGAAGGTTGTTACTCCCGGTACTATAAGAGAGTGTCTTCTCCTCTAGCCAAATGCTATGCGAGCCACACAAAAACCTGAGAATATTGAAATCTCATATGTGAGCCCGTCCGTCCACTGCTCTTCTAATCCCATTGCAACATAGTAGCCAAATCTGTCAAATTCTACAATGATCGTGGTTTCTTTTGGCATTACAAATGAAACGGAAGCTTTGGCATAAGAAATACACTTGATATTCAAAACTTCAAACAGTTCAACAAATCCACCTAAACAAGGACAAAGAAAATAATGCAAATAACAGGGAAAAATAATTTTAGAGAAATCACTAGGCAACCCCACAAGTAATGTTGAAACTCTTTGGCCAATCTAATATTTTTACTTTTGTTTAATTTGACCGTTAAAGAGTTTTTTTTTGTAATTCTAATAAGTAAGTTAACTTTGGTAATTCTTTGAAAAATGACTAATAAGTTGTTGAAAAAACAAGAGGAGAAAATGACTCAAATGCATTAATGCTGGTAGATTGCAGAGCATCTTTAAAGGGCGCCCCTCAAGGAAGGAAATCCATGTATACTTTGAAAAGGTAATGCTTCAAAAATGCTTGCATTAGGAACAATTACTTAGATCAATTTGAGCAGGAGAATTTACAACTAACAATAAAATTTCCATGTGAATGGGCTCCCCTGCTTTCTTTCATTGCTTCAGCTTCTCCATTTACATAATTCATGTGCTCTTCATACTTGCCTTGTTATTTTCCAAATAAATAAAAATCAACCCCATGTGTATTTATAAATTAGTAAGAAGCAAACATTAATGATTTAAGACAATTTCATGAGTTACTCCAACAACCCTGCAAAAAACCTGATTTTCATCCTTTGATCTCTAAATATCCGGTCTCCTTGTGATATAATTTGTTCCCGAGCTGAAAGACATCATAGGAAAATGAATGCATAATCACAAAGTAAACAAATGACACCACGAAGAGAAATCTGAAAGGAAACTAGAATTAATCAGTACACCAAATTCTCAATTACTGTGTGCAACGGTCCTCTTTTGATGCTTCTTTCGGTTTAGCTTCATCCAGATCTGTGTAAACGGCACTCTTCATGGGGCCACCACTGTATCAAGCCGTAAGTCCAATTTTGAGGGCGTTGATCTGAATCCAGCGGCGAATTTAGGAGAAGATAATGGCGAATCCCGTTGAATCTCGGTTAAAGTATATACTTACTCTAGATGATTCTCAAAGAGAGCTATGTGTCGAGGAGACAGAAATGAAGGTATCATCCATCACCAGAGCATGACACATTTCAAGTCCACCAAGGTGATCTGAGATGGGTCGTATCCCATGATTTATCACAACGATGACAGTCCAAAACTAACATATGTTACCTGAAAGATTGAAATTTGAGACATGAGTGCCTTTTAAAAAAAAAAAAGAAATGAGTGTCCTTTAAGAAACCTAATCAGGCATGCACATGTAGTTGCCTAATTCGAACATATTATTATACATACTAAATGTTTGTTAAAAACAAATTGGCTCAAATTGTATTGTAATAATTGGATGTTCTTATTTCCGAGAAAGTTCAAATCACACCCATCCCCTCCCTATCTCCCCCTTATATATATATATATGTATATATTATAAAATTTAAAAAAAGTACCGTACCATCGGAAGGTATTCTAATCTAACTACTGGATATTCACTCTTCAAATATTAAAGTTTTTCCGCCGCAAAGCATATTATGTATTGACATATATTCTAAAGGAATAAATTTTAAAACAGCAAAAAAACTAACTTCATATTCACAAGTATCAAAATAAAATAAAATAAGTGAAAATATATTTACACCACTATTTTCTATAACACCACCACATAAATATTGCACTAAATGTCCTTACATTTCATTTTTGTTATTTTTATAGCCCAGCCTTTTCTTTTTAATCCATTTTTAATTCAAATGTCTACTAGTTAACAATTTTTTTTTATTAATAACATTTTCTGTTGAAAAAAAATTCTACTAATCTACTTTAAAGTAAAGAGAATAGATGTTATCCCCTTATTTTTTACAATTATTTTACTCAATTTAAAATATTTAAGGCCTTTTCTTTTCTTTCTTTTCTTTTCTACTTATTATTATTTTTTACAATGAAATTTCATGTACAAATTATTAGTGTGAAAATAGTGTTTGATAATTATTTAAAGATGAAGGCTAAGTACAATAAAAATAAATTTGACTTAATTATAACAATTAGTAAAGATTAAAGGCATTTGAAACAAATAAAATGTGGTGTAGTTAGTAAAAGGGTGGTGTCAATATAATGAACATTCCAAAGCCACAAGATGCTATAGCTGGTAAGAATTAAAGTGATAATAATAAGTTTACCCATTCTTAGGGTTAGACAAAATAACCATAAACAACCAAATCAACTAAAACCAAGAGCTTTGGTTCGCCTTTTTTTTTTTTTAATTTTAAATTTCAAATGGTTATGGTTATTTTATGGTTTCCATTAGAAAACCATTACAAAGCTGGAGTATTTGATTTCAAATTTATTAACTTAATTCTCGAATTAAATTCCCATAAGTTAAAATAATAAAGTTTCATACAATCTCAATTTCTATTAAAATCATGTAATTCAAATATTAGAATATAGTTGTTGCCCATATAAAGTACATACTTAAAATTTCTCTTTTTACTTATAGTATCGGTAACCAAATTGAATCATATTTTATTATTTTTTATATAATTATAACAAAATCAAATTCGTTTGGTTTTAATATTACAAAATAACTGGAAGGTTATTTTCTCCAGAAAAAGAAAAAAAAAACCATCGATTTTCAGTTTGATTTGGTTTTCCTAAAACCATGACCAGAACAAACAACGCCCAAACCTAAATATTCTATAAAAAAGTGGTTAGTTGTGCCATTTTCTACTTTGTAATTTATTCCCTAGAGCTTAACTGGGTCCCTAGTAGCTAAAATGAGAGTCAATAAATTATAAAATTTTAGCAAGATAGCGAACCTGCATATTTCCTCTATGCTCTCTGAAGTAGGAAGAAATACGCTCACTTGATATCTTAATAGAGCCTGCAAAAAGGTGCAAGATACTCCTAAATTGGGAATAAACATGGCATTTTTAGACGCGCACATATAACAATTGTATAAATAAACCTATGTACGTACCTTGAGCATCCCGGAAATGGGAAATAGCAACAGTGTCTTGCCACTCTCTACCCTCAACTCTTGCTACTACGGATACTTGATTAAGCTCCGGTGCAGTTAGCCGTCCTAAACACAAATTCATCATAATAGGACAATGCTGAATCTCCAGATGGTCCAGTGAGGGGAGCTCAACATCATATTTCTGAGAGGAAAATGTCCTAAAATTATAAAGTGAGAAGAGCTCTAACTTCCTTAGTCGAGGGAATCGAAATACTCTGCTCCTTGCCTTTCCGTCTTGCAATAACGTTTCACTCTCTTCTTCATCGATTCCAATAATTTCTTCAATTCTTTCACAATGCTTAAGGGAGAGGCATTCCAAAGCCATGAGTGAGTTTGCCATTGGAAGTGAGAATAAGTACCTTAGGCTACGACAGGATGAGATTGCGACTGATCTCAAGTTGTAGAACCAACCAACTCCTTTAGGAACATTTCTAAAAATGTGCACTAATTTTGGTAGATTATATAGATTCAACTCGTTCAATTGATCAAGTACTATTTTCATTTGATTTACGTTATACATAGCCATCAGATCCTGATCAAAGTCAAATAGTACTTTAGCTGCATCACATTCTTCAACTAGAAGGGATTTTACACGATGTAATCGTCTAACTGAATTGAAATGTGCTAGAGCCAACATCGTATGAACTGAAGACACACGTAACTTTCTTTGCATGGGTACGAATGTGATTTGCATTTTCTTGTCCAGCATTATCTCTCCAAGAATATTCAAATTTTCAATGTGGAGATCCTCTAGGTTAGGCAACGAAACCTGCAAATTAATATCGCATACATTTGGAAAGAGCATAATATATATATATATATATATTTCTCTTCTTCTCAATTGTAATATGACTTGATGAAACTAAAGCTTCCAACTGTACTTACCCAGTCGAAGATTGTTTGACCGGTACCAACAGTATCTGATTCTGATATGAAGCTCTTAAATTTATTCAAGTCAATAAGCTTGAGTGCTTTGAGTTTTGGTAACAGAAACATGATCCGGGTGTTACTAGTTTCATTCGCTTGAACCGTTTCATGATGTCCCAACACTTGACTACTCTTTTCTTCATCTATTCCAATAATTGCTTCAATTCCGCTACAATACGTAACGGATAAAAGTTCCAAAGCCATAAGTGAGTTTGCCATTGGAAGCGAGAATAAGCACCTTAGCCTATCACATCTACGAACTTCAAGTGATTTCAAGTTTCGGAATACACGTATTCCTTCAGGAACCTTTCTCACAATGTGAACTAATTCTGGTAACTGATCCAGTTCCAACCTATGAATTTGACCAAGTACTACTGTACGAGGTGCTTTACTCACCATTAGATCCTCAAAGTCAAACAATACTTGTACCACATCACATCCTACCACTAAAAGAAGTTTGAGATGCTGGAATAGACTAGTTGGGCCAAATCGTGCCAGAGTCAACATATTATCACATTGCATTTCCTCGCCCCTCATTAGCTGGCCTGGATAATTGAATTCCCCAATGACAAGATTCTCTAGATTAGGCAACAAAACCTGCAAGTGATGTACAAATTAACATATGTATATATCTTCTGTTGGTATTACTTTAAGAAACTAAAGTACACAACTGCATTAATTTTACCTGGTCCCAGATTGTTCGACGTGTACCAACGGCATCGTGATTTGATTGTGATATGAAACTCTTAAATCTTTTTACTTTCACAAGCTTAAGTTTTTTGAGATTTGGCAACTGAAACATGATCTCCCTACTAGTTTCATTCTCTGCTTGTATTGTTCTCCTTGAAACAATTTCCTCTAACATTTCACAGTGTCGTATTTCTAGACTTTGAAGATTCACCATGCCTTTTGCAATTGGCTCTGGTAATACACTTCTCATTGTTTGACAGTTAATAACCCGGAGTTTTTTGAGCTTAGAAAACACCAAAGTTTCAATTCCTGGAAGTACATATCCACTGCATATATCTATCAGATTAGGTAGATTTGAAAGGTCCAGAATTTCCAGGTTAACAAAGATATCGATTGGGAAGGTGCCACTGATATCAATAAGATGCGTAATTAAATAACTGTTTACTAGAAATTCTTTCGATTCAATGAAACGGGAGTTCCTTTCTTGGGGAATGAACATTAATACTTCAAAACTTTGAGATCTCCCTATCTCTGAAATTTAACGATACTTGAAATCTTTGCAACTTCTCAAAGCATAGTTCTTGCAACAGTGCAGTTTTGTCTGTCTCAATCTGGAAAGTGGAAAGAGCTGCCAATGAATGTACCTCTTCTATAATGTACTTAAGGTCCACTCCAAAGTAAGCTCCCAAATATAGCTCTTCCAGTCTTCTCATACCTTGTAAAACACCAGGCGGAATTGGGCAGGGGCCTCCGCGAAACCTTAGATCTAGTGACTTTAGGTTGTGAAGTGTAGCCATAGCCAGCTCATCAAAATCGCCAGAGAGTACAGAGTCATAAAAGGAAAGAATTTCCAAGCTGTTTAGACTTCCTAGTGGTGGCATATTGTCAAAACGACCACCCTCCAAGCATAAACTTCGAAGTCCCATTAAGAGCTGGATTGATAATGGAATATTGATCCAATGATATGGATTTCCACATGTAAACTCAAAAACTCTAAGTTCCTCCATATCTTCAAAAAAATCATCGGGTGTACCCAAAGAATATCTTGATCTGGAATTCATCCGTAACAACTTGAGTTTCCTGTACTTTAACCCACTAGGAAGCACCTGCCCATAGAACTCATCAAATGTCAATGACATTGCAGTGTACAACTCATCAACATCCTCATTCTGTTCTGGCCATTTCTCTAAATCATGTTTTATCATAAATTCATGTTCCCCGTTTTGTGATGCAATTGACAAGCAAAATTCTCTGGTTGCGTTAGGCAATTTCACCTCATCCTCTTCGTCGCCTGATAGTAATAAATAACAACTCTTTAGTTTGTCTACAATCATTTTCACCTTGTCTCTGGTTGTTGATAATGTCATGGACTCCGTACTCTTAAATAGCCCCCTTGCATACATCACGAGTCTTTCAACTTGAATATTTTCATCTTCAGGAAACAGAGAGCATAATAAAAGCAAATGCTGAGCTTCTTCATTCTCCAAAAATTTGTAGTTGAATTGTATAGCTGAGAGCACCGACTTTTCAATTTCAGAATCTCGTAATTTTTGTAAGGCATACCTCCATTCATCTTCGCTTCTACTATATTTGAGTGCTCTGCCAATAGTCATGAGTGTTAGAGGTAAGCCTCTACATTCCTTAATAACCAAGTCTTTCACATCACCATTGGTTATAACTGTATCATCAGAAATTTCAGCAGCTTTCTTGAAAAGTTTCTGTTCTTCTTCTCGAGTTAGAACATTGAGTAGAAATTTATTGTGGGCACCTATGTTACTCCACACATCTTGATTACGTGTTGTAAACAATATTTTCAACCCCTCACGCTGAGGAATCCTGATGGTTTCCAAATCAAGTTCATTCCAAACGTCATCTAATAACACAAGGATGCTTTTATCACCATGGACTTCAAGTCCATGACGAAGTCGCCCAGCTCTCACAACTTCATTACTCTTCTCGTTAATTTCTAAGACCATCATCTCAGCAAGTTGATCCTGAATTTCCATGATGTCTGGATCCTGAGAGACGGTGGCCATAGCAACTTCGTCAAAGAGCTTATCGGCTTTGACCTGATTCAATATTTCCTTTGCCAATGTAGTCTTACCAACTCCAGCCATGCCATAGATAAGAACTATACTTGTATCTTTGTCCAGTAAACACTCAATAATCATTTCCTTAAGTGATATCCTTGATTCAAGATCACCAACTTCATTTTGTTCGGGTTCTGAATGGTAGCCCACTTTGCCAAATGCACCTTCTTCTTTTAACCGACTAATTTCTTCAGCCACTTTTATGGCTTTCCTACTAAGTGAATAACGTGACTTCAAATTTCGGCAACTAATATTATGGAACAGGTTGAGACACCAACCTGGTTGAGAATTGATGGTGCTGGCTGCTTCTATTACTTGGTTTGCCTCTTTGTTCAGGGTGGTGACCTTTTCCATCCACAGTGTCCCAATAACCTCATTATTGTTAATGGCTGCAGCAACCAAGTGTTGCACATTGTTTCTCCTGTCTTCTAGATCTTCCATTTCCATTTTCAAATTTTGTATGTTTTCCGTGTAGCGGAATAGGTACTGCAGGCGATGCTGAATTTGACCAATGGTGTGTTCCACAAGTTTGTCCCAAATGGAAGTGAGTTTGCCTTCTAGGGCCATTGATATCAAATTTCTGATTATTGACCTGCATGTATATGCAGATATTGTTGCAACAATTTATAGGTTTCTCAATATTCTAATGTATGCATTATTTCCTTAGAAATATTTTTTTTAACTAAAAAAGGTAGTTTGTCA
>CAVNYN010272101.1:0-11200 GCA_963692815.1 Nyctanthes arbor-tristis | reverse complement strand
TCCTTTAGGTCGCTAAATCAGGTCACTAGATCTGTTGGTCGCAAGGTCACTAGGTCGCTGGGTTAGGCGAGACTCTCAGGCTTGCTTCCAAGACCTAGTGACCATTGACCTCCGTTGACCTTTGACCTTTGTTGACCATCTACGACTTGGTGATACACACTATATAATAGGGGTGAAGCTAGAAGTTAAAAGAAGGGATAGTTGAAAGTTGACGACCTTTAGCCGAAACACTAAAAAAAATAAATAAATAAAATAAAATAAAATAATTCCTGAATTTTCAAAGGGTTCCAAAAAGATTTTTCTGAAAATTGGCATAGTTGGGGAAGTGTGGCTACTCCCTAACTCCGCCCCTAGCTATATTCGTTAGACAAATAGATTTTTTAAAGTTAGAATTTTTTTTAAAAAAAAGTCATATCATTAAATTAAATGAGTAAAAAAAATAAATTAGATACATATTAAAGTTGGTAATATAATAACATGAAGAAAATTATTCGTTTAACGGGTAAATATCAAAAAAATAAAGTATAAAAATCTAAAAAGATTGTCGCATAAAAAAATTAATTGTGATTAAGCATCAAACTAATAATTCTAAAACAAAATATGTGTTTCTCTCAATAGACGATTATTACAATTGTATAAAAGATTAAGTTAAAATTTTGAAATTAGGAATAAAGGCCAAACATCAATACATTATACATAGGTCAAAAGATATATGAATGAAAAAAATGAAATAGCAAAGATGTGTCAAACCGATAAGTAAATAGCAATTGAAATATATAGGAAATTATAGTTAAAAGAAATTAACCTTCAAACTTCCAAACTTCAAGTATTTAAAACTACGATTGGTGTAATACCAAGTTGGTATCAAAACAAACAATTTTACATGTAAAAGAAGATGCAACTGCATTCTTATCTATCATTGAAAAAATAATAATTAGAACCCCAATCATTTCTCTATCAGCTAATAACCTCTCAAGTACAAATGGATGGGTGAAGGGGAATCTTGATAATAATACAGATTGCATATATATCTGTCTAAATCTTAATCATTGTCAGTAGAGAACTCTTGGCTTCTAGAATCAAATTTGTGGCAAAAACATCTAAGACATTAAGCTTCTTTAATCTTTGTGCCCAATTCAATCAACCTTGTGACTTCCTATCATGGAAGGTAAAATATCAAAATAAGTGAGCAGGAATATTCAAGCATTTTATTCACTAGAATGATAATAGATTCCAGAAAATATATTCAAAGAATAAGGGGAAAAAAGAAGGAGGCTCAGTAGAAGAGTTAAAAAGGGAATAGTCCAAAGAAGCATTATAAAAAAGAAAATGAAATACAAACCTGATTGTAATCTAAAAAATTCCAGGAAGTCTTAAGGCAGCATTTCACAATCTCTATCCGCATTAAATAAATGAAGCACCAGCCTGTACAAGAAGATAATTCAATAGTGAATAAATAACATGTAAAAAAATCATAAAGGGAAAACATAGACGGAGTGGGGATTAATCAGCCGACCATGTATCATATGTTAGTAAGACAGTAGTTTCCACTATCTGGTTTTCCTTCAAAAGCTGGTATTGCATATGCTAAAATCGTACATTATATTTGAACACACTAAACCAACTAAAATATTAGGCCACAACTTACAAATAAAAGAATGAGCATCACAAACTAAGAAACAGTAAAAAAGTTCTCAAAGTAAATTCCTCTGCAAATCGAATGAAAAAAATAATTCAGAGTTCTAGATGGAGTGATGAAGTGTCTTGAAATGATT
Source organism: Nyctanthes arbor-tristis (assembly GCA_963692815.1). Lineage (NCBI taxonomy): Eukaryota > Viridiplantae > Streptophyta > Magnoliopsida > Lamiales > Oleaceae > Nyctanthes > Nyctanthes arbor-tristis. Next base: position 9,425 of record CAVNYN010272101.1, on the reverse strand, counting down.
CAGCTAAACTTTTTTTAAGGCTTCCCTAGTGCAGTTGTGATATCATTAAAGCAGCACAGTTTGAGAGATATTATAGAATAGATTAAATAAATTGAAATTCAAAAAGTAGAGTAGCGAAACAAAGGAAGTAATTAATAAAAAAGTGCAGAGAATTAATAATGATATGATGGAACAGAGGTTACTAAACATATTTATAGGAAAAACTATAAATAAATAACAAAAGGATATGAGTTAGAAAATTTCAAATTCAAAGGGAAAAAGAATATTGCCTGAATTAAAGTTCTGAATGAAGTCAGGAAAATCACTCAAATTAGAGTCCAGTGAACTATGGAAAGATACAAATCAAACCCGGATTAGGATCTACTGCAGCATGGAAAGCTACAAATCAAATGAGTATAGGGTATCTATGTAAAATAAAATACTAAAAACACCCAAGTGCGTTGACCCAAATCGACAAAATTGCAAAGAAAAAAATTTAAAAAAATTAAAAAACACGAGAGATTGTAGATATCTGGTCGTTGGAAACCTAGCATTTAAACACAAAAGATTAGATTAGTAAATTACAAAAACATGAATCAAACTGTAAAAATTAAAAAATAAAAAAGATAAGAAACAGTAAAGATCTGCTTAATCAATAGATAAAAGATATTTTGTTGGTTTCAAACTTTAGCATGGTAAACAAACAAATCAATGGAGGATAATGATATGATTCCAAATTTCATTTCAAAATATGGTAGAAAATAAGGAAAGATAAATAGAGATTGAGTAAAAAGAAAAGAGAGAGATATATTATTGAACGAATATGTTGATTTCATCCCAAATTTGTATAAGAAGATAAGGAAAAGTAGGGAGAAAAAAATCTAGAGAGAGAAAAGGGAGAGAGACAAAGAGCACATAGGAAATTTCTATATTGAGAAGGAAAATTAGATAAGATATTGAAAGGTTGGGAGAGAAAAAAATCTAGGGAGAGGGGGAGCACCCAGGAAAAATAAAAAATATAAGAAAGAATAAGTCTTGAACAATAAGTAAGATTAGGGAGAGAAAGATATAAAGTAATAGGTGAGAGAAAGAGAGAGAGAAACCAAATAAATCTTGAAAAGAGTTTTGGGAGATCGGAAGAGCTCGTGTAGGGAAAGAGTGTATATCAAATGACATCATTAATGATGTCAGCAGAAACTTATAATGCCAGAGAAAGAGCGAGAAAAAGCGTGACAGACACTATTCTCTTATTATATATATATATATATATATATATATAGATTTGAATCAACAAATGTTTTTAAAAAAAAATTGAATAGATGAATGGTTGAACTGATGAATGCTTGAATTTATTTATTTCTTCCTTTCCTTTCTTTTTTTTTCCTGAAAATGATGCATGGTTGAATGTTGATTGATTCTCTTGAATTGGTTGTGTTGGAAGATTGAATTGATTGTGGTGGAAGAAGAGAAAATCAAGACAAAAATGTATTTTGCGGTATAATAATATATTATCATTTTTTTAATAACTTTTAAAAGGTAGGTTATTAGTACAAATTTATTGTGGTGTTTTAATTAAAATGATAAGTTATTTGTGGTGGATATATAATGTGGTGGGGAAAACAATTATAGTAGTGGTAATATAATTACCGTTATGTTAATAGGGATGTTTGTTTAGATTTTTTGAAAGGTTGAGGACCTTAGCCGTAAAAAAAAGAATTGGGATGAAATTTTTATGTTTTGCAAAGGTTGGGACCTTTTATAAAATTTACCCTTTTATATTCTACATGATTTTTTTTATCTAATTATTATTATTATTATTATGGCCAATTTTAGCAAATATATTGTGTAGAAGGCAGAAAAAAGTTATAGCAAAGTAAGTGAGATTTCCATCCACTTATGTACCTGGTTAACTTTTTTTTTAACAATTCTAATTTTTAAATTGCCTAATTTATTCAATTATTTTGTTTGATAAAATTTATTCAAAATTATTAATCTTATTCATATTTCTAAATTTCCACTTCATTTTTTTAAACATAACCATACCCGCCCGCTATACCTAGTCAATCAAAGTCTAAGTAAATCGAACCATTTTTTTCTCATTTCCAACTGAATAATGTTATGTAAAACGAGTGGTGTTTGATGTTAGTCTATAAGACAACTAATGTTATATTTTATTATAAGTTGAGCTAAATGTATGAATTGGTAACCCACTTAATTTAGCTTTTCAGTTAATATATATGCTATGCTGTTGAGCACCATTCGTGCCATATATTCCTCTTTGCAACTCAAAGGTTCTTCATTTTCATGTCAATATTCTATTATCAATACCATTGTTGACCAAGCAACATTTTTCTCTTTCCAGAGACCAAGTTTTGGAGTACATAAAGTGGACAAAACCTGTCATCAAGAAACTGCTCAATGTGTTACTGAAGGGGATTAGCACAAAGGAAATTGATGAGACAAATGAATCTATCCTTATGGGAAAACTGGTTGTGGACTTCCTCTATTACCCCATATGCCCCAACCCGGAACTTGCAACCGGAGTAGGCCGCCACTCGGATGTATCACTTATTACCGTCCTCCTCCAGGACGATGTGGGCAGCCTCTACGTCCGGGAACCTGAAGGGAATGGTTGGATACATGTAACACCTGTTAAAGGGGCACTTGTTGTAAACATAGGGGATGTCTTACAGATTATGAGCAATGACAAGTACAAAAGCATTGAGCATAGGGTCATTGCCAATGGAACCAAGAATAGAGTTTCAGTGCCTATATTTGTGAACCCTGTGCCGGATGCGGTCATTGGTCCTGTGCCAGAGGTTCTTGAGGGTGGCGTCAAACCAATTTACAAGAAAGTTGTCTACTCAAATTACTTCGACTATTTTTTCGGCAAAGGCCATGATGGTAAGGCAACAATAGAGTATGCAAAAATATGACAAGCATCTCCCACAATGATGTTTTGCTACTGTACTATCATTTTCCTAAAATATCAATCAACAAATGCGGTTTGTTGGACATCTATATTTCCTGAGAGACTTGCATTTTTCAACTGTTTTCAAAATTTAATCTGTTTGATTCAATTTATGATAGTTGATTTATAAAGAGAAATTATAAAGAGGTGAAATTAGTGGCATAGATTTAATAGAAGTTTGAAATTTATGGTTAGAATTGAGTAGTTGTCAAATTAATAGTCAAATCAGTGGTAGGTGAGATTATAATGTATTTTGATAAAGAGAATCAAATCATGAATAGCCTACAAATAGCTGTTAGAGGGAAAATTTGAGTTGCCTATTTTGAAAACTCCTGCTTTTTTTTCGTCCCTTTAAAATAATGCTAAATGCATTGAAACATGTGTTGGCAGCAAAATTGGATATTACACGGCTTCCTTGGAGCCTTTCATTTTTTTTTTTTCATTTTCTTTTTTCCCTCCCTTTTAAGGTTCTTTCTTACATGTTTCTTTCTTTATTTGTTCCCCCTTTTTTATATATAACTTTCTTATACATTACTTTTTAAAAAAATTATTATTATTAATGTTCAATAAAATTTATAGTTATTTCTCTTTTAAATTTAACATTTGTTTGAAAACAATGTTTTCGATCTTTGTATTTTATTTGAAAATTAAATGAAAATATCCCTTATTAACTAGTTCTCGACCTAATTTGTATTCAACTTATAATCAATCCATTTTAAAATAAAACTAATTGATTCATACAATAAATTGGCATATCTGTGTATATCGTAATAATTACATGATACTGTTCTTACGATATATATTGGTTTTTCGATAACACACCTCTTCTTTTGATTTTTAAAAAATTATTATTATTTATGTATTAGAAAAATTTCTTTTCATATTTACAAATTTTTATGGAGAACTAATGAAGATATGTTTACATTTTTTATGTTTGTGTTTTATTCCTTGGAAACTAAATGAAAACACATATTATTAATTAGTTCCCGACCAATTTTTATTTTACTTAATTGTAGTCCATCGGTTTTAAAAATAACATTCAACGATTCATGCACAAGATGAATTGGCATATTAATTAAATGTGTCATAAATTAAGTTATATTTTACTAACTATTTTCCAGTTTCTTAATCTGATTTTTAGTAAAATACGATAAGTATCCCCCACAATCATTTTTTTCTTAAAGGGGGAAATTTAGCCTTTATATAATCACTGGAAATTATGTCCCAACACCGCCGAGAGAAAAAAAAGACAACAATCAAACCAATTACAAGAAAACTGAAAGGCTAACGATCGCGTAGCAATGGTGTGGGCAACTATATTTTCTTCACGCTGAATAAATTTGCACGGATCGTAATCCATATCCGCTAGCAACGACCAAATCTCCCTATGAACAACAACGAATGAGTGACACTCTGAAGTTTTGAGTAAGTGCGAGACAACCACTTGAGAATCCGATTCCACCTCCTTAACCCCAAACCTGTTAAAATCGTATTTTTGGATCGAAACGGTCAAGGGTTTTGAAAACTAGATCAGTAAATCGAATCCTAAATCGTAAGATTTTACTAAAAATTGATTTAAAATTGTCAAAAAATATGAAAAAAAAGCCAAAAATATTTTATAAGAAATTAAATAATAAGAACCATATGTATAGTGTTAATAAACAAGTAACAAACTAATTTATAAAATAATCTATAATTATAGTGTGGACTTAATTTCTGTAATAATTATGTTATTATTATGTTTAATAGTGTTTTTAAATAAAGATAATGTGCAATTAGGTCATAATAACAATAACAATTAATCAGCAAATAATAAAACAAAAAAGGAAAAGAAGGAGATTTGTCATATATATATATATATATATATATATATATATGGTGGTTATATCTACACCACCCTTTCTACTAAAAACACCACAATTTTAACTTTTATTCATATTTGCTAAAAAGGTCAATGATTAAATGACCTAAATAACGTTTTATTATATACTTATATATTTTGAAGGACACCACAAAACAAAAACCTTATTCAAATTTTTTATTTCCACCACACTAAGAACCCTAATTTATTTCTTTACTATACCACAATTGAAAACTTAAAAAAGAATAATGGTTTTGTGTTGGAAAATTTTGCAATGTAGGAGAAACATACAAACACTATTGAGATCGAATCGAAATCATTATCAATGTTCATATGCATGGCACGGTAATCAGACGGGGCAAAAATTTATCTATATTTTAATTAAAATTTTCGATATTTCATAGCTCAAGTTTTATGATTCAAATTTTCTTCATATTCATGGAATTGGCAGCTTACATTTTTTTCCCTCACCATCTTCTTCTTTTTTCCCCTCCTCCCCAATTCAATTTCATCCCAAACTAAACTTTTCCCAAACATATTTTTTGCTTGTTTCAAATTCGGGAAACAGTGAACAATCTCTTTAGAAATTCATCTTTTGTAAATCATCTTCTTCTATTTTTATTTATTTATTTATTTTTTGGCAAATGGGACTTATTAAATTTCAAGGATCTTGATGTTTTATGTGTGTCTTTGTATTGGATCTCTCGCCAGGTGGAAGATTTTGGAGAGAGAGAAAATAGGTAGAAGATGAAGGAGGATGTGGTGTAGATTTCCCTTCTTTTTTTTTTTTTGGTTTGTAATTTATTTTGCTTTTAAATTTTAGGTTAGATTTGTAAACTAAATGTAGTTTATTTATAAAAAAATGTACTTTGATGGTGGTGTATTTATATTGTGATATGGTTAGTAAAAATGGTGGTGTAAATATAACTACTCATATATATATATATATATATAGTAATTAAATATTGATAAAAATATATTTGGGAAAAAGTAAAATTAAGAAAGAATTATACAACAATTTGACTGAAAAGCAGAAGCATTGGAAACTTAAAAGCCTTCAGGAATTGACAAGGTAAAGCATTGGAAACTTAAAAAAAGTCTTCTTTCTAGACTGTCTTCCCCATTCGTTTCGTTCTTCTTCTTCTTCTCTGCAACTTACGTTTTTCTCTTTCCAAAGTCCAACCTCTCATTCTTTCTTCTTTCTTGCAACTACGGTTTCCTCTGCCATTATCTGTCGTGCTTCAGCCGTCCAAAACACAAACATAAGGTTCTTCACTTCTTCCACCGTTTCAACAGTTCACTGACAAGGCCACCATGCTGTCGCGCTCTTACCTGAGGAAATCGCACAAATCATAGGAAATCACGATTTTTCACGATTCTGAACAATTCCACTATGATTCAACTGCGATTCTACAAAAGTCTGATTTTTCAAGCGATTTGGATCGATTTTATATATTTGGATCGTAAAATCGTGCGATTTTACGATCCAAATAGCGATTTTAACAACCTCGCATGCTGGCGTGCAAACTTAAGGCCTTCAAGGATGGTAATGGTCTCTGGCAACTTGATCGAGGGACAGCCACTAAGAGTTCTAGCCATGCACCCTAAAATGACCCCAAACTCGTCCCGGACGACACTTGCAACACTAAAATACTCAAACCCAACCTTGACCGAGGCATCGACACTCAATTTGATAAGCCCAGCACCTGGAATCTACCAAAGAAAGTCTCGGTCAATGGGCATAGCTACTGGCTCCGCCATAGCTCCTCTATACTGGTGTAAAAAATCAAGCGTAGCTGATGCAAGACTAGCGGGAGAGCGACCAGGGCCATCATGCAAGCACTGATTACCGTTGAACCACAAGAACCACCGAGAAGAAATAATCAACTCAAGGGACTGCTCTTCATTTGAACTAACAATGTCTGCCCATGCATCCTGAATGTTGCTTAAAGATTTACACCTCTGCTCCCTTTCCCACAAACCCAAGCATTTCCAAAACTCTTTGGCGAAGGGACAAGCAAAGAAGATGTGGTGAATATTTTCAAAGGAGCCACACCGATGACAAGCTCCATATTTTGAGTCCCTTCCGGCGTAAGTTCTCCTTAGCGGGGATGGCGTGGTAGAACACCTTCCAAGCAAACATGCAAACTTTAGAAGGCACCTGAAGACGCCAAAGTTTCCTCTATCCCCTTTGCTATCCAGCACTATATGACTCCTCCTCAATGCCATCAGACCCTATGAGCAGCTTGTATATACTCTTGACTGAGTAGAGACCATCCGATTCATAGTGCCAAATGAGTTGATCCTCCTCGGTCTGATCTGACACGCCCTATCCTAGGCCATCCTACTAGGCCTGACACGTGGCGTGCGCCGACGATGAATACCAGTTTGACTTGGACCCACCGCCTAGGCAAACTAAGACTTGTCTTGAAACTGCATAAACTTTTAGACTAAAATGAATTTATAAAAATTTTGGCAAAGTTTCCCCTGTAACATGGACTTATCCAACCTGTGACAAAACTCAAAAGTCCACAACCAAATCCATACATATTAATTCCCAACACCATCCATCCATTAAAACTCTAAATTGAATGCAAAATAGTTTTACAATTCACCTGACATCCAAAATCAAATTAAACCATTTGCAATACTCAATATTTCCAACTAGCATGAGAATCAAGGTGTAAAACATGTCAATGTTTCACGAATGACAAAATGTACTATGTCGTACAATTCTGAATGTGTTAGCAAAACCTAACGGTGTAGGCAAATCTTACTCTGCTCAAGTTCGGCCACCTTTTGATAAGAAAAATGTTAGAAAATATGTGAGCTTGTAACTCAGTGAGTGGATAAGTTCGCAAAATACATATATATAGCTTTCCGTATTGATTAATTTCTGAAAACTTGCTAAGCTTTGTAATACATAAATATAATTGAATTTGTTTGGAAGTCTTCTAGTTAATTTGCAAATGAAATATTGAATCATGAAAATGCTGAGACTGCCATGAATAGAACCTGAGAACTTGCACTGAATCATATAATTTCTAAATATACTATAAACTAAGTTATAAAAGCTGGAACTTAATTGGAAAATTCGCACCAAAAGTACGGCTAAGCAGTGACACACATGTACAGAGTAATCTTGATGTACAAGGCATACTACTTAGAACTGAGTGATACTAATAACTGAATAACTAGATAACTGGTCATACACGCACAGAACAAGCCCCAAAGGCAAACACCACCATACATGGCCCAAAGCCTATATGTGTATGACGATGGGACCTATATATAACTGGTCATGCACCGTTGAACGAATCACACAATGCAGAGCGGGTAATCACTGAAACTGGTCAATACACCGTGGAACGGATCACAACAATGCAGAGCGGGTAAGGATCACACGAGTACTTTGGTGGTTTTGAAATAATCCTTTATAACAAGCTTTCTTGACATTTCTAACATAGTGATATGATTATTTTTCCCCATTTTAAAATCTCACTTTATACATAATAGCATAATTAAATACTTCATAGAATTTCATATCATAATAAGAAAATGAAACATGCTTGATTGTAGTTTAATAATTTAAACATTTACTAAAATATTATGAAAAACATATTAAATAATTTGGAAAATATTTTTCCACTCACAGAATTTCTAGCTACAATCTACCGCGGTTGATAAGCTTTCTTGGCTTTCTCGTCACCACTTGAAATAAAAAAATGCCCAATTACTTAAAATGCCACCATAAGTCCTTTGAAAATGCCACAACACGAAAATTTACAAAATAACAACCTTCAACTTATTTTCAGTATCCCGCTACCACCCATTGTTAATTATCACTTTTATTCTTACATCACTTCTCAAACATATTTTCACCATAATCGCTAACATCCACACCCATGCATATTTAATGAGGAATCTACTAAATAATATTTCCAACTCATTATTTACTCACTTTTCATCACCATTTCACCACAAATCACATTTACCAGCTACAATACACAAAATCCCCAATTTCGCATTCTAGTGTTCATGGTAATATCCTAATAATTTGTAATTGGTGTTGCTAAGTTAAAATCCATCCTTTATATAACATATAAAACAACTGTCAAACCTCAAAGCATGAAATTAAACCATAAAATACTCATCTATTGCAAAATGTATAAGCCCTAAAAATCACTTCTTCACTTACCTCTATGGATTTATGGAGGAAAATCACGAACCCATATGCTAGACAACACCAACCAAGTGCAAAACCCACAATTTCCTCCCTTCTTTCTCTTTCTTTTTCTTTTTCTTCCAGTTTTTCTCCAATTTTTCTTGCCTCCGGCCGAAAATCGTGAATGAGTGTGTGTTTTGATGTTTTGTGTATGTGTGTGTGTTTGACTTTCAAAATGCAAGAATTCATGGTTCTAAAAGGAAAATTGCACTCAAGGCCACTCAACTCTCTTAAGTCCGATAAGTTGGCCTTCAATTTCTAAAAATTTTCATACAAGTCCTTTAATAATTAATTTATCCCTTTTTGGTACCTTTATGGCTTGGACTTTGACCTAATAATATGACTTTGACTGAACATGTAGTAGAAAATAATTTTCGGAAGGTCCTGGG
>CAVNYN010272097.1:0-24307 GCA_963692815.1 Nyctanthes arbor-tristis | reverse complement strand
CTGACTCTGATGATGATATTCTTTTCGATGATGATTACTTCAAAGTGAGCAAATATCTTTTACCATTCTATATCCTATGATCATCCTGCCGCGAATCAGCTTCCTGTATTGACTTAGATTACATGGCATTATGTTCTACCAGGTTGAGGATTCTGAAACATCTAATATCCAAGTTGATTGGGGAATGCCCAAAAGTTCATCCATGATTCATCCAGTTTATTTTGCGAAGTGCTTGACAAAGGTGGTTAGCTGCTTTTGGTAGTTACTTCTGAGGGTGTTTGCAAGAATAAAATCGAAGCAGTTGACTGTTATCACCCTCCATTTATCGTTGAACTGGTGGAATCATCTCTTGCAAAATGCAAAATATGAGTTTTTTGATACATACATACATACATACATACATAGCTGGAGAAGTTAGTTAGTATTCCAATATTGCATAGTAGAAAGGTCAAAATTGAATGGGGGGAAAATAAATGGACCAAGGATGAACTTGACTTCAGCAGAAAATTTTTATAGATGATAAGACTTACCTGCTTTATGAAGCTTCATCTATACTCTCGCTGATCTGTAAACTCTCTCGGAAGTTTTGTTTAACAAGGATTGTTAATTCATTAGCATGAAAACAATTCATGTTATATGTATTTGCTCTTAATGTACATATTTTAAAGAATTTATTTGCAAACTGTTATTTGAAATTTGTGGCAAAATAATTTGTGCTGCTGATGGTTAAAAAAAACTATAATTTGCTCAGAACTTCCTGTCCTTCATGAACCATTGTGTAGGCTGGAACGGTCACTTGAGCAAATCTTCTCATTTTGTAGGTGACATGTGTGCAAGGTCAAGCCTAGTTCTGCCATTTTTTGGAATTTGATGTGTTGCTTGTCAACAGTAAGCAGGAGGCTCTAAAATGTGTGTATATTAATGGGGCATTAGTTTTACTATTGTAATTCTTGCAAATATTTTAACTGAAACATGAAGAGTTTGTAGGATTTATCATCCTTTTAACTCTCTCACTAAGGTGCTCTGACATCTGTCCTTAATTTAAAACCAAAACTGCATAATTTCTCATTGGAGTTAACAATTTTTCCTGGAAACTGATCAAGGCAGATAAGTGAATGATATTCAATGTGAATGAATGCAATATTCTTATTGGATGCATATTTTTTAAGAGATAAGTTCATTATGTTAATTGTTAAGTTCATTTGCACTCTGAATTGGCACATTTTTTAGGCTGTTAATGTGGAACATGCTGAAATGATGGATAGTCCTTCGAATGGTGTTTCAATATTGGGAATCCTCAAGCCTGCCTTTATTGATGAAGAACTATATCTCAGGAGACTCTTCAGTGATGAAGATAGTGATGGTTACACCTCAGATTGGAAAGGTACTTGGATGGCTTAACTAATTGAATGGAGATAATAACACTTTCAAGTCATATGATTCGTGGGATACTCAGATAACTAAAATTCCTATTGATAAGATGTTATTACTTGATTTACTACTGGTTACCCTTTAAAAATATTAGACGTTCATATCTTTCTTAATTTTATACAAAAACTACTCTTCGTGAATAGTTGCAAGCAGGGCAGTTTTTAACCAAACAGAGCTCAAAGTTACTTGTAGCTGTAGCCCAGAAAATAGTTTTTTCCATTAAAATAGCAGAGAGAAACAGAGTTTAAACAAGTTTTTATCAAAAGAAATCATCCCTAGACAGCTAAGTTGTGCCCTCTAGGCCAGCTTAGAAGGATTGTCTAGTAGGTCCTGGTGTTTCTGTTCAAGAAGTAATATGCAGATCTAAAAATATGATATTCTTTGTATGCATTTTTATCAATTTGATTGTGCTTTTCTTATTTTCTGTTTTGCTGTTAACATTGAATTTGTTATTTTTCTGTTAGAGATTCTTCTGTTGTGTATGTTTTCTCAACTCAGTTTTCTTGCTGGATGCAGATAGTTTGAGTTCCAGTTATAAAGATGATGGAGCCACGATAGATCGACAATTTATAAATTGGAAATCACAAAGATAGAGCTGTTCTCCGTCTATGGTGTTCAGGCATGTACATTGCAAATCATGGTTTTCTTGCACTCACAGTACACATAAATTACCGTATAAATATTTCGTTGTTTGTAAGTCAAGAGTGAATGGTTGTGATGAAACAATAGAAGTCATGGATAATTTCTCTTAAATTTTTTATGATTCATACATTAATTATTTTTCTTCATATTATTGTTTGTTCTCTTTCTGTTAGCAGGAGCTTGCTGATTGGTTAATACTAAAAACTGCCAGCTTTTCATTGGGTGGATTTAAAACTATGGCTTCTCATTGCATGTTTTAGTTTTATATACTTCACGAGTTAAGAGACAAGATCTTTTTGTTTTCAGTTTTCTATTGCTTTGCAGTGTTACTGTCCTTTTACCTTTCGTCCTCTGGTGCATTTGACATTTGATGGCTGTGGAGTAATTTTGCGGTGTTTGTGCAAATTCTTGAATTGAGAAACTTTGCATTGTAACGTATATTTTTTATGCAATACTGAACGTTAATTGACAATAAAATGAGCAAACTCTTCTTCTTTAATCCTGTCTAGCATTATCTGGTCCTTCTCTGGCAGTTTATCTTTCTATACACATTTGAGCCTTTTAAGCAACATTCTATTCATTGTAGCTGTTCCCCTGTGCAGTCATCTGTTGGCGTACTAGATTTTCAATATGCAGAGCCCGATGTTCTTGTGCATTCAAGTCCAGCAATTCTCGAACACTTTGGTGAGAGGGGTACTAGGTGCAGTTTTGCCTTTAAAGCTCTTTGCAAAAAGAAAGGACTCCATGTTGAGGTAACGTTCATTTAATGTGGGGAAAGTGTGCTTTGTTGAAGTAGCACTATATGCATACTCTTCAAAATTGTATTTATTTAGTTAAACCTATGGAAACTGTTAGGAACTTTCCATCCTAATTTAAACTTGCATCAAGAAATGATTTTCTTACATGATAATTCCAATCTTTTTTCCTTACCTCGAGTTGGATTTAGTGCAACCGTCCTCGACAAAACTGAGTATTGATTTCTACCTATCCTTTCCTAGGTGGCAAATTTGATTGGAGTCGACAGTCTCGGGATGGATGTTAGAGTTTCCTTGGGGACAGAAGTACGGACTCATCGTTTTCCTTTCAAAGTCCGGGTAAGTAAGATAGCCAGTTTGTCATGAATACTTAATACTGGAGAATAATAAAAAGGATGAGCCAAAATATTCTTATACCTGCCATTTACTTTACTCCTTACCTTGCATCTTTGGAAGTATTAAAACCTATCATTTTTGAGTAGGCTACGTCTGAGTGTGCTGCAGAGAAGCAGATCCAGCAACTCCTGTTTCCCCCATCACGACGGAAAAAATTAAACACTATTGACAGGCACAGAGATTCTTACTCTTTTTAGTTTTTCATTTTACCTGATGTTAAATACTGAGCTGAGAGTCATAAATCTGATCCAGGTTTTTCTAGGTTCCTTTTAAGTTAGTCTTTTCACCTGAGTTTTCCATGTTGTTTGCTTTGTATAGAATTAAACCATCCAAGCATGAGATAGTGCTTTGCCATTTTTCGAAAAAGTAACTGCTTTTTTATTAACTTTCGAACTTCTTGTACTGCGTGTTATGAGATAAATCCTACATTGAGTAAATATGAAATTAATAACTAACGTATAAGAGTTTGAGTTACTCTTCTTAACAAAGCCCACCTCTTGAAGTGTAACTCTCCTTGATTGAAAGTGAGCAAACGAATTTCAACATTAGTTTTGTTCAAATGAGTTATCTTGCGACGACATGTTAAACGACGTAGAAATAAATATGAACTCTAGAATTAACGTATTAGAGTTTGGATTACTTCTTTTAACAAGGCAGACTTAATATTGTACTGTTCTTGGGACAGTCTGGATCAATGACTCTTCACAAAAATGGCAGGACTTGGGCATTTGAAGACAATAGATACAAAAATCTTATAAGATTATTATTATTATTATTATTATTATTATTATTATTATTATCATAAATAGCTTCTGTTACTGAGTTATCATCTTTTTCTTATCAAACAAACGCCACTGTTATTTTCCATGGAAATTGTGTAATTTCTTTATGCATGGTTGCTAATTGAACAATAGTCAAATTTCTCAAAGTAGTTGTGAATAATAAGTGAAGGAGCTTATGACCCCTTAAATATTTACCGTTTTCATTCCTCTATATAACTTTATAAATAAAGTAAACCAATGATGCCAACTATCAATAATTAGACTTCAGAGATTTTTTTTTTTTTTTTAAATATAAAAAAGTCAACTATCGTCTTTCTCAACATGAAAAGTAATTAAACATGTACTCAATTGTGACTATGCAAAACTTACTAAAGAAACAAAAGCATTTAACTATTGCCAGTACGTAACAAGATAATCATCCCTGCATGCCACCATTTCCTGCAAGTCCAAAATCACTAAAAAAATGTCATGTATTCGCGTAAAATTTGATTGAGTAAATGTACTCATGTGTAAGCAAGCACCAACTGTCACAGATAATTATATGACTATTAAACTAGTATAACACCCGTGCGTTGCACGGGGTAACCAAATAAATAATAATTTCAGAAAATTAAAAAGTAATAACGTTGTAACATTTACTTGGCCTAAGATTTACATTTGACAATACTTTTAACATTTACATTTGACAAACCTTCCTTGCCCACCATCTTTTAATGGTCTAAATTTAATTATCAAACGCATTAAAATTTTTAGCAATCACATTAAATTATATATGTACTCCATATAAATAGATCAACTGAATGCTATTCTTGAATTATTTCCCCAACCAATTAAATTTAATTGTCTACATATAATATATGATATTACGAATGTAACTAAATTAGTTTAGAATATATTTGCCATTGTCAATTGTAATCAAAAGACATTTGGTTACAACAATTAAAAGAAGTAAAGGGATTTAAATAAATAGTTTAATTATGAATGCCTACAGACATATAAGATCATAACAATTAATTATCTAATTTAAGTAACTAAAGTAGTTTAGAATATATTTACCATTGTCAATTGTAATCAAAAGACATCTTATTACAATAACTTAAGTGATTAAAGTAATTTAATTTAAATACGGGGCTATTTCACTAACTAATAAATATGACTTATGAATTTGACAAAGAATTATATCCCAAAGATTCAAATAATCTTACGTTGTGTATTAATCCCAGTGATTAACTATAAATCTTATATTAAGATAATCTTCATTTCTATATTTATCTCAATTAAACTAATTATAATCTCCTCTCCAAACACTTGTAGATATATCAAAAGAGAAAAATAAAATTATATTTCTCCAAAATTAGTGACTGTTAAATCAAAATATTCCAAAAGATAAAAAAAAGGTCAAAATATTGTAGGCTAAAAGTAAAAAGAATGGTTTATATTGAAGGCCTGAAAAAAAAATCAATTTTCCAGAAAAGCTCCATGGATCATTGTAAAAAAGAAAAAAATTAATGCTTCTATGAATCATTCAATTAAACACTTTTAAAATCTCCACTTTTAATTTTGTTTATGATGACAATAGAAGAAGAAGAAAATCTCCACTTTTAATTTTGTTTAATGACTAACAGAAGAAGAAGAAGAAGAAGAAGAACTAAAGGTTGATTTACTTTTATAAAAATTTGCTTGAAGTTCGTTGAAAAAAAAAAATGCTGACTTGTAAGAATAGAGACACGTAATTTTAATTCGAACCAAGTAGAGATTTTGAAAGTTTGGTTAGGGATACATTGAATTTTTTTTTTAATTGTGGAACGTTCTTTAATTTTAATTTTGATTTCCAGGAATTTAATATGGAGAAATGCATTTTCAATTTCTTTTTTTTTATTCGTTTGATAGTTGAGAATTATAATTGGTTTAATTGAGATAATTATAGAAATGATTTTTTTAAGAAAAAAAGATGAAGATTATCTTAATATAGGAACTTTTAGTTAATTTTGGTGAGATAAAGACATATCATAAGATAAAAAGTTCGCTGTTCCAATTGCGAATGCCGCCAGAAAGCTTACGAAGCCAGACAAAAGGCGGGAAAAATTTACCAGAGATTGAAGTCTCTTAATTATATATAGATATTAATACATGTGAACAATAAAAAGTTTTATGGAGAGAAACATTTACACACACTTTACCATTTTCGTCATAATTATTTCTGTTGTACAAGGCCCCCATTCTTAAACGCGGATCCGCAGGCAACCCAATGGTTTCATATAGTGGGTCATACACCGAGTAACTGCATGTAGAATTCGTATATATCACTTTATAGTTATATTCAATTTAATGAAAAACTATATTTTGATAAAAAAGTAAAATTGTACGATATGATCAAACTTGTAGAGTTTTAATGTCATTTTATTACCTAAAATGTTGATGCCCTTGTGGTTGAAGTACGCACCAGCGTCCGGGATATTGAGAATTGCTATCATCTCCGCAAATCATTTTCCTCTGCAGATTAATCATCCCATAGTTTTAACATTTATATGACGATAAATCTATTTGTTCAAATGGATGTACATACTTTATAAATAAATCTATTCATTATTCGTCTTTTGATCCCGTCTGTTTATACGTACGCTTTGCAAATTCTATATCAGGCCAAAATAGTTAGCATATTCTTTTCTTATCCCAAAGTTTTAGGGACTCATAGGACAGGCATAAAATTCCATTTTCAATTTTCTGAATAAGTCTGTAATGGTCTTCGTACTACAATATAATATATATATTGAATAAATGAAATCCTCACTCGGTGAGCAGACCATTGAAACTTTACAGAAACCCTACTCCATTAACATTGACAAGAAGCATGAATTTAATTTCTACAACTCATGATTTTCCATTAACATTGACAAAATTCTTTTAGTTTCTATTAGTTATTAGTTGCAAGCGCTTTGCACGTGGATATAGATTATTGTTATGCGTTTTTCAGTGTTGTTAACTTGATCTCCTCGTTAATAGTTATTGCAAAACATAAATTGAAAATTGTTTCCTCTTGAATTTAAATGAATATGCTGGAATTAAGGAGATGTATGGAAGGATAACATGTTTACCACCACATTTCTCTTATTTTCTAGATAGATTATATGCCACTTGAAATCATGACATATCGTTCTTGTTTGGTTGCATAGATCGTTGGACGTGTCCAAGATCCTCAAGAGCATTATTCAGCAATTTCTTTTCAAGATTGTGGGGCGGTTTTATCCCCCAAAAAAAAAAATTAAAAAAGTAAAATAAAATTCTTGTGTGCAGGAATTGTAACATCTTATTGTAGAACCCCTTTTAGTAAAACTAGTATATGACATATGCGTTGCATGTGATATTCAAATATATGCTTTAAAAAAGAGTTTCGATCTACCACCAACAAAAAAAAAAAAGGAAAGAAAAGAAAAGTTTAAAAAGTTCTACTTTGTCTTTGAAGTCTCGAAGATATTTTAAGACAAATAATTTCAATTTTAGCCCCCCCCCCAAAAAAAGTACTACTTTTTAATATGTTGCTTCAATTCTTCCCCGATAATCTCCTTTGTAAGACTTATTATATATCTACCATTATACTTCTGGCAACTAAAATCTTTGGTACCTATCAAAGTATCATATCATAAATTTTCTATTAATTAAATAGAAGAAACTAATGAGTATAATATATATATATATAGCTTGCCGAATTTACATATATCTATGCAAAATGAACCTGAAAAAATTTTGAGAGCGAGAGGGAATTAAAGGTCTTGAAACCGCAAAATTAAAGCAAGATACATTTAAAGTGGGCTGAGTTTATATATATATATATACACCCAAAAAATGAATAAATGAAATCCTCACTCGATGAGTGAACCGTTGAAAATATACAGAAACCCTACTCCATTAACATTGACATGAAGCATGAATTTAATTTCTACAACTCATGATTTTCCATTAACATTGGCAAAATTCTTTTAGTTTCTATTAGTTAATAGTTGCAAGGGGAAAAAAAGCCAAGGGGAAAAAATTAGGGGGAAAAAACATATTTCCAAATAATGTATAGGAGGAAAAAGTGGGGGTGGAAATATGAATTGGACACATGGCGGTATTTTATTGGATTAGAAGAGGAGCGGGAGTGGGTGAAAAATAATATTTTATTGGATTGGGGGAGAATAGGAGAGGGGAAAAACCTAAATGAGGGGCCAAATCCTGCTGCTGAGGGTGAGCAGATGAGGAGGATGCCTCTGCGGCCTACTTTTGTGGTCGAGAGGTGGTGCAAGGAGTGTCACACTGCTCTTTATACCATTCTGGTATTGAATAAGGGCGGTGATGGATAAAAGGATTTCCTGTGTTTTCTTGTTCCATCGAACAAAGAATTGGTCTGAAACAAGGTCTAGTATGCCAAGTTCCTGACAAGTTCTCTTGCCTTAAAGGTTCCAACTCATGATGGGAAAAGGTGGCAATGCCTTTTGGTTCATAAAAGACATATTAAGATGGCAAGGCACTTAACCTAGATCGGAAGAGCACACGTCTTGTTGCAATCATAGCAGTGCCTAGTAGTAATTCTATTCCACTGAGGAATAGTCCACAGATCATGTATTGCGTGTGGATCTATTGCGTCATATACCTGTGTTAAGGAACTCATATCCCATAACTCAGGGGTGCCATATGTTAAATAGCCTTGATTAAAATAATCGTTAGCATTAACAAATCTGGCAGGTGCTACATGAATGTAGGGGTAAGTAATAAATATACATTGCTCCCACTTATGAGCATCCATATCTAAAGAGAATTCTTCTCTTAGAATGGAAGTGACAATGTTAGCTTTTGCTAACTCGTCGTAGTATAAAGAATGGTTCATTTTCTTTATACAAGCAAACAAAGTGCAAAGATGATGTTCGTAAAGGCTGTCTTCCTTTGTATTCTGATGAATATAAGGCACGGAAGTTCCATCAGAGGAAGGTTTCACAGTGGGATTGCTAGAAAGTGGGATAAACCCAAAAGTCTCTTTTAAAAATTTTTTCATTTTAAAAGATTAAGATCACAAATTTCTTGGATAATAAGCAACACAAGCAATTAACAGGCCAAGGATTACTGAATAACTTAAAGCAATATCATAGATTTACTAAGAATATGTATATTATACACAAACCCTTATACCCATTTGGTGTCAAAGCATGATTACGTTTCTGGAAACCAAAGTGTAACATATTAGGATGACGCTCATCTGAGTACAACTGTAAATATGATAGATAATAGAAGTTCATAAAACAATCAAAGTTTTGTGTACCCATTAGACGAGTCTGATGACTCATGGCATGAAAATAGTGATACGTGGTGGACTGGAGATCCCTATATTCACAACTTTTCACCGGATTCACAAGATCTATGGCAACTGGAAACCCAGTCATGGCCTAGTGAATCTACTGCCACTGAACAACAGTTTCACAATACTGGAAGGTGGTCTTCACCTTCCAAAACTATTTTAGACCCTGGTAGTCCTAGTCAGAACAATCCAACCAACCAAAAAGATTTTTGTCAAGAGTTTGACCAAGCTTTTGATATTCCTTATCATTTTGGAAGATATTAAAACCTTTTTTGTTTAAAATTTTTATGGATTTTAAAACTATAGAAAATTTAAACAAAAACATCTTTTAAATATGACTAAAAGTCTTGATTATTTAAAAGAATCTAACTTTTTAACTAAGAAAAAGATAGCAGATTTGTTGAAAAAACAAGAAAATCTGTTAAAAATCTTTTCTGTTTTTACACTTGAAAAACTTCTTATTAAAGAAGATATTCACCATATTGATTTGGAATTGATTAAATTAAAAGAATTAATTTTAATAACTTCAAAATCAATACAAGAGCTTAAAACCTATGTTGAATCATTGTAATGAATAATTACATCAACTAACATTTTCTTGAGGCTAAGAAATTTGTTGACGCTTCTTATAAAGATGAAAAAGAAGCAGGATTTGTCCTAAACAAATTCAATGCCACTGGAGACCAAGCTCAAGTAGCACAAATCTCTTCCTGGCTCTTCTAGCTAATTTGCATGCTAGAATGGATGATATTGAATGGAGTATTTCCACTATTTTGAAAGACAAGCAAAAAGCTAGTCCTTCAATTGAAGAACTCGAGAATGCTTTTAGCAAACTCAAGGTCACAACTTCCAGAGAGATTATCCCTAATTGGAAGAAAAGTACCACTTTCTTCACTTTCACACCAAAAACAGAAGTTTCTAAATGAATATTAGACCATTCACAGGAACTTCTCGGACAATAAGTTCCACTTCTGGTTTTAATACCACTTCTTCGATTCAATTACCACTACTCCGCAAAATAGGAATTTATTATCTAGATTATTATCTAGAAATGAAAGAAGTCCTATTATGTTGGAACAAATCGCTGATTTGGAAAGAGACACACAAATCTTTTCAAATAACGAAATTCAACTTATGAATCCCTCCAACTTATACCAAACTGGTACCTGGGGATTTCAAACAGGTTTATATTACCATTCTCGTGAAGAAATTCTTAGCGTCCCTACAGGAAGCCAAGAAGTTTTGACTCTACTGTCACCCATTTCTACCACTGAATTGCTTAAACGAAAGCATAAATTTATTCATTTTGGCCTTCTTGTCATTGGTATTAAAGTTTTAGCAAGAAAAGGACTTAAGCTTTAGTAACCTTACTTGACACCCAAGATCCCAATATTGAAACATCCAATATGGGTTTCACCGAGTTAGATCTCAGCAACAATATAGGAATTGCCTATATTGCTCCTGATAAATTCTTAAAAATTATCCCAGAATTTGTTCAGAACCTAAACTTACCATCTAGACAAAAGGATTTGACGGCTGGATAGGTAATAATCTAGTTGTAAGTATTAATTTCATTGGAAAGACAATGAATAATACTAGTACCAGATAGAGACTAAAAATTAATGGAATCATTTCTGCATTAGAATCTTCTAGTGTTAGATTTTTGGCTCCATTAATAGTCTCTTCAACCTACAATGCTGGTTTTGAATGGAAAATAGAAAACCCTAGAACCAGTATTTCTCAAAATTTGAGGCCAAGAGATGCTGTCACTTATGTTGATGCATCAGGACATCTTTCTATCAGATTCAAAGATTATCAACCTGATAGAAATGTCACCGATTCTGATGATGAAACCTCTGAATAAATTGTCTTTTTATGGATTGGGATGAAAAGATAATTTATCTTGCAAAACTTGGCATTGGAATTCTTTGGCCAAAAGAACTCCTTGAAATGGAACAAGTCTCTTCCGATCTGGCAAATTCCATTTAATGCTAGGTTGATTCATAACCACAAAGGCGATATCATCACCTTAATAGATGATGATTATGGTATTCAATACCTAGCAAATGCATTGTCTTTGGTTCAAGAAGATCGTGTCCTACGTGACAACGTCTTTAATGACACTATTAGATCTTCAGAAGATCATGTGTTAAATGACACCGTCTGTAATGACACTTTTATTGGATCTTCTAATCAAGTCTGTAATGACACCAAAACTCCTTCTGAAGAAATTCTTCAATAAGAAGAAGTTTTACCTGATTTAAATATCACTCTTATAGAAAAAATTGATACAATATCTGAGGTATCAATTGACTCTGCAATTACTTAGTTCAACCTACTGAAATACCAGAAAAACCACTTGATATTTCACCTATTCCTCCTAATATGGAACTTATGGAAAGATATTTAGAAGACTGCTCATCTTCTATATATTCTAAAACTCGTCATTTTGGCTTAATGGCAACCATTCCTCTTATGCCTAAAGTCGAACCTGACACTATGACGTATAATCTAGGTCATCCACCAAGAAATCCGGTCACCCTTTATGACCAAGAAAGGAAGGACCTCTATACCACAGGCAAAAGAAAGCCACATGATCCTAACTTTCAGTTTAACTCAGGAATTCTCAATTTTGCTGGTATTCATCTGCAAAATTGGAATACCTACCTTGAACAATGACTGGTGTAGTCTATAGAGACTACCAAGCACTCCATAGTAGTGTTACAGATGGAGAAGTAACGGTCCAAATTGCTAAAAATTATCTTGGTGATGTTGCCAGAGCAATATGGAATCATACAAGGCAAAGTTTCCTGATAAGGTTGCTAACCTTGTTTCCCAAGGTAACAACATCAACAATTTCACTTATTTAATCCTTAGAATCATCACTATAAGTGATGTCAACACTGGATTAACGAATAGGCAAGCTGAAGCCATGAGGGATTTGGAACAGTTACAACTTAGAAATTGCGTTAAGGTTATTCCATTCCTCCAAGACTTTTTTTGCCCTTGCTGCTATTTCTAGACACTATTATACCCTAGAATTAAGCGTAAGACTTTTCACCAAACTCCCAGGAGATTTAGAAAAAGAAATTTCTGAGGCCTAGAGTAAGTCAGACTGGAACAATGTCTTGCTAGAATACAATAATACTGGTGCAAGAATTGTTTTCATTATTGAAGAACTTAAGAAGTGATGTACTTATATCAAGATACAACGTGATCTTAAGCAAAACAATATGGGATTTTGTGGAGAAATCTACACACCTCAACAATATGAGACCCCTCTTAGAAAACCAAAGCCTAAACAGGTTAAGAATTCTAGGAAAATTCCCACCCTCAAAAAGAGCTATTATTTACGAAAATCTCGTAATAAGAAGCCATATTTGAACCTTGACAAGCATGTTCTAAAATATGATAAAAATCAAACATACCGAGATACTCTTACTTGCTTTGCTTGTAAGCAACCTGGACATTTTAATTCTAACTGTCCAGACAAGCATAACCTCTTTACTAGAGAAGCTTGTTTAATCAATAGTATAAATGATGACATCCTGGAAATCAGATCAGATGTTTCTAAGGATGAAACCATTTATAGTATTTGTTCTCTCGAAGGATTTGAACCTGAAGAAATTCATGACACTGAAACTTCTTCTGTTCAAATGTATCACGAAGATGAACATCATAGAACACTTCTTGCTAAGTACTCTGTATACAATTGTGAATCTTATTTCACCGATAATTTTATCACTTCTATGGGAGAAGATGACTTGTTCACACAACTAGGTTGTGTAGGAACATCTTCTAGTCCAACCTCTGATACCCGTTTGACCAATTGTGCTCATAATTGGAAAAACAAGTATGGCAGTGACAACATTAAATGTTGTAATTGCGAATGGTACCCGGCCTTCAATAGACGTTTCAAGTGTTTGAAATGTTTAATTGAAATTTGTGCCACTTGTTTCAAATTATTATTTGATATTGATTTACCACCAAAAGATACTTTGTTACTCCTACAACATTCTGGAATTCAGAATATGGTAGAACAAAGATTATCAGTTCTTGAAAATCGATTCAACCATTTTGAAACCGAAGTCAAAGACTTCATTTTCACTATTCAGAAAGGAAAATCCAAAATGGATTATCCTTCTGACCCTCATGATCCTGGATATTACTCCAAAAGTATCACCATTCAGGAACCTACTCCTAAACATTGTCTTGTTGCCCTTCAGGATACATTTCCACTAATACGTAACAAGTTAATACCCAAGGATTTGCTTATTCTATATGCTTTAAACATTAAAGGACAAAGAATGGAAGCAATAGCCTTTGTTAACACCGGTGCTTCTACCACTTCTGTTGACAAAAGCCTTGTGCCTGCACATGCTATTGTCACAACTTTTCGTCCTCAAATTGTTACACAATTTGATGGTACAACCATCCGGAATGATAAAGTAACATATAATGCTAAATTTAGCATTCAGGATAATTGTCACCAGTGGTCCAGAGAATTTCACTTACCACAGGTTTTGATCACTACTTTACGACATAAGCATATTAAAATCATACTTGGACTTGATTTTATTTATGCACAACAAGGTTGACTAGTTGTTATCAAAGACTATGTTTTAAATAGCAAATGGTCTGTGTTAACACTAGTAATATCAGAGTATGTGCTTATGGAGCGTGGTGGCATACTCAAGGAACAGAAAATCTTGTTGTTTCTGATTCTTGTCACTGTGAAATACAAGGATCATGCAAACACAATGGAACCAATACCTTAGTTGCAACCGATATTATATCACCAGATGATGCTATCCAAAAATACCTATTGGTATTACAAGATTCAGGAGACCCTCTTGATTCTTTGGATTATCATTCAATTTCTACTGAGGATTTAATTTTAGTAAATAATGCTAAGATTATTTAAACTCTCACCACCAATCTTGATATTGAGGATATTGTCAAGAAGCTAGAATTTTCTGGCATCATTGGAGAAAATTCTATCAGGTTTTGGGATAAAAACCATATGAGTGTGAACTTGATAGCATCAATCTAGATATCAGGATTACATCTCCACAGTTCAAGTATGACGCATGGTCTCAAATAGAGTTTAACATGCATGTCACTCAGTTGCTTGAACTTGGCATAATTAGACATTCTATGTCTAAACATCGCACTCCTGCCTTTATTGTCCAAAAAGAAGCCGAAAAGTGCAGAGGATAATCAAGGATGGTGTTTGATTATCGGCGTCTAAATGATAATACTAATGATGATTGCTATCTCATACCAGACAAAGATAGTCTTATTTACCGAATCCAAGGAAGAACTTGGTTTTCCAAATTCGACATGAAATCAGGATTCTGGCAAGTAAAGATACACCCTGATTCTATACCTTGGATTGCATTCAGTTGCACTGAAGGACATTTTGAGTGGATGGTTATGCCATTCGGACTTAAAAATGCACCTTCTGTTTTTCAAAGAAAAATGGATAACTTTTTTTCACCTTTTAAAACTTTTATGTGTGTGTGTATATCGATGACATTTTAGTTTTTTCAAAAACAGAGAAAGAACACATTGCACACCTTCACACTGTTTTTGCACTTTTTAAAAAGCATAGACTTGTTGTTTCTAAAAAGAAAATGGAGTTATTTAAAAGACACATTGGATTTTTAGGAGCTGAAATTGGCAATGGAACTATAAAGCTACAACCTCATATTGCTAAAAAGGCTTTAGCTTTTCCTAACTGATTGGAAAATATCACCATATTTCGATCATTTTTGGGGACTGCAAATTATGCATGACCATACATCAAGAATTTATCTAAGCATAATGGCCTCTTTATAATAAGACTAGTGTCACTGGATTGATTAAATTCAACCTTGAAGATGAAAAGCTTGTAAAAAAAAATAAAACAAGCAATTTCATCACTTCAACCTTTGAAACTCCCTTTGGAATTTGATTATCTTGTCGTTGAGATAGATGGTTCAAAGGAAGGTTGGGGAGGAGTCTTATTGGCTAAAGCTAATGAATTCTCACCAACAAAAGAGGAACAAGTTTTTAGATAAGCTTCTGGCAAGTATCATGAAACTGGTTATCTCACTTCTTTAGATTATGAACTACTAGCCATAATTTATGTGCTAGAAGCCTTCGCTTTGTTCATAATTTCTAAAACCAAGATCACTATTAGAACTGATTGTGAAGCTATAGTTAAATATGGCCAAAGAAAATCAGAAAAGAAATTACTTTCTAATAGATGATTGAAATTCCAAGAATATGTTTTTAACAGAGGTCTTAGGATCAAATGAGAACATATTAAAGGAACCAATAACACCATAGCTGATAATTTATCAAGAATTTTAAATGATATTGATAAATTAAAACAACTTTGCTTTACTGATAATTCCTGTATTGATTATAGGCAATTGCAGGAAAGCAGATTCAACCATGCCTCCTAAGGTAAAGGGCAAAAGTCCCACTATTCAACCAAAGTCTATTCAATTTGGCACCACGTATCTTCCTGTTTATCTTGAAGATGGAAATAATTTTCAGGAGAAGAGACGTTCAAACCAAAGTTCATAGCAGAAATGCCTTCTGGACAATATCTAGAGACTTCCAACTTCTATTGAAGATAGTAAGAAAAAGGTATTCATTCTTAATGCCTTGATCCACTACTTTACCACTAAAACTGGAAAGTCTACCTTTGGTCAGAGTACCACTGGTCAAAGTACCGCCGTCCATTGTGACGCCATTTCATGTTTTGCTCTGTTTAACGGACCAAAATTTAGAATTTATGCAACTATAGATGAAATCTATACTGCAACCAAGGATTTTCCCAAATATTGTGGAAAACCCAATTTCAAAAGATTTATTTCTTTCTCTGGTGTAGAAAAAGAAATGAAAAGGATTTTTGAAAAAGAAACCTTTTTTATATCACCAAGTGTTCAGAGTACCCCAAAAGGTACTATTACAACATAATCTTTTGCCAATGTTGCAACTTCTTCTGGAACAAAAAAATTTCACCAAACTTTATTCCTGAATTGTTCTACTATTTTGAATTAGAAGAACAAAAACATGAAAAAGTTTTTATTACCCTCCAAGATTTTTTGAATCAAATTGGAACTGATAAAATTCATTGCAGCTGGATTAACATTTTCTGGTGTTACCATGTAAATGGATTTTTGTCTTGCCATAAACTTTATCCAGACTATAAAGACAAAATTACAGTTCTCACTAGACAAGTTTTGGCTAAACCCTTTTGCAGATGTCAAATTGCATTTGCCTATAGGACTACTCAGATTAATCTTGACGAAGTTGAAATCAAGCATTTCTCAGGAGTTAAGATTTTTCCTCAAACCTTGATAGACTATGGTCTTTTATCACCTTTCCATCTTACTGATAAAGAATCAAAAGTCAAATTCAACCCTCCGTTGCAAAATGTAACTCATTATCTAATGGTTGATTATGATAATAGATTATATGTGGAACTTGATGCCACACTTCCCACCTGGGAAAGTAAATTCTGCCCTGCTAGAAGTATTTGCAGAATTTACACGGAGCTTTTACCCCCGGATATTTATTCCACTTTCCGGATATTTATATGTTGAACAATATCCCCAGTTTTGAGGAAAGTGGAATAAATATCTGGGGGTAAAAGCTCCATGTAAATTCTGCAAATACTTCTAGCAGGGCAGAATTTACTTTCCCAGGTGGGAAGTGTGGCATCAAGTTCCACATATAATCTATTATCGTAATCAGCCATTAGATAATGAGTTACATTTTGCGACGGAGGGTTGAATTTGACTTTTGATTCTTTATCAGTAAGATGGAAAGCTGATAAAAGACCATAGTCTATCAAGGTTTGAGGAAAAATCTTAACTCCTGAGAAATGCTTGATTTCAACTTCGTTAAGATTAATCTGAGCAGTCCTATAGGCAAATGCAATTTGACATCTGCAAAAGGGTTTAGCCAAAACTTGTCCAGCGAGAACTGTAATTTTGTCTTTATAGTCTGTATAAAGTTTATGGCAAGACAAAAATCCATTTACATGGTAACACCAGAAAATGTTAATCCAGTTGCAATGAATTTTATCAGTTCCAATTTGATTCAAAAAATCTTGGAGGGTAATAAAAACTTTTTCATGTTTTTGTTCTTCTAATTCAAAATAGTAGAACCATTCAGGAATAAAGTTTGGTGAAATTTTTTTGTTCTAGAAGAAGTTGCAACATTGGCAAAAGATTGTGTTGTAATAGTACCTTTTGGGGTACGCTGAACACTTGGTGATATAAAAAAGGTTTCTTTTTCAAAAATCCTTTTCATTTCGTTTTCCCCCTCTCGTTTCATACATAATTTGATTTTGTTGGGGGAAAAAACCCAAATTCTTTCCCCCCCCCAATTTCATACATAATTTGGGTTTTTTCCCCCAACACTATCCAACATTGACAAAATTCTTTTAGTTTCTATTAGTTAATAGTTGCAAGCGCTTTGTCCATGCTTTGCACGTGGATATAGATTATTGTTATGTGTTTCTTAGTGTTGTTAACTTGATCTCCTTGTTAATAGTTATTGCAAAACATAAATTAAAAATTGTTTCCACTTGAATTTAAATGAATATGCTGGAATTAAGGAGATGTATGGAAAGAAAACATGTTTACCACCACATTACTCTTATTTTCTGGATAGATAATATGCCACTTGAAATCATGACAAATCATTCTTGTTTGGTTGCATAGATCGTTGGACGTGTCCAAGATCCTCAAGAGCATTATTCAACAATTTCTTTTCAAAATTGTGTGGTGGTTTTATCCCAAAAAAAAAATTAAAAAAATAAAATAAAATTCTTGTTTGCTAGAATAGCAACATCTTATTGTAAAACCTCTTTTAATAAAGCTAGTATATGACATGTGCATTGCGCGTGATATTCTAATATGTGCTTTTAAAAAAAAGCTTCGATCTACCCACCCAAAAAAAAGGAAATGGAAAGAAAAATTTAAAAAGTTCTACTTTGTCTTTTGAAGTCTCGAAGATATTTTAAAACAAATAATTTCAATTTTAACCCCCCCCCCAAAAAAAAAAAAAATACTACTTTTTAATATATTGCTTCAATTCTTCCCTGATATTCTCCTTTGTAAGACTTATTTATGTCTACCATTATACTTCTAGCAACCAACATCTTTGGTACCCATCAAAGTATCATATCATAATTTTTGTATTAATTAAATGGAAGAAACTAATGAGTATAAATATATATATATATATATAGCTTGCCGAATTTACATATATCTACGTAAAATGAAGTTGAAAAAGTTTTGAGAGCAGGAGGGAATTAAAGGTCTTTAAACCACAACATTAAAGCCAGATACATTTAAGGTGGGCTGAGTTTATATATATATATATACACACACATATATATATACACACACCCCCATAAAATGAACTTCAAAAAATTGTGAGAGTTGGAAGGAATCAAAGATCTTGAGACCGCAAAATTAAAGCAAAATTAAAGCAAGATAGATTTTAAGGTGTGAATATGACAAGTTGTAGGTGTGACAATGTATTAACTAAATGCCAACTTTAACGAAAATATCACAATCTGCAAATTCCCATTTTTTTGTAAGACAAACAAGTAGATTATATGAAAATATCTAGATTTCTAGTGATGTTAATCCTGATTTCAAAACAAACAGAATGCCCAACTTTACCCCTTTGAGTTTAAAATTTCATGTGCCGGTGGTAGTGGCGGAAGAGGGGCTGTATCTGTGCTATCTCTTGCAAATGGGCTGCTTAAATTTCCAAATGGCATCTGTAATCATCAATTTTAAAACTTTCACAATTAATCACTGTAACAAATTGAAAAGTTAAGTCCTATAACCAAAAGAAACTGCTACTACTATAAATGTTATGCTAATTAAGTAGAACTAATGTTGAGAAAAGTTGTGAACGAATCCCACTTCGGTTAGACATGAGATAAAAGATAGGTTTACCTTTTCGAATCGAACCTCAGTTCCAAGTAAAACTGTATATACTTACTGGGACTTGTGGATCAGTGGATGCAACTGTTGCCCTACATATCCAGAAGAGGGATCTAGAGGCAACGTGTTTGATTAGAGCTATAGTGTTTGCCATTTGAGCTCCTTGCACTCTTGATAAAGAAAACATATAAAAATTATGTTAACTACCATAGAAGGGAAGTATCGGTTGTGAAAAATAACAAAAAGTTGGAAGGACTTGTGAAAATTGAGCCTTCGGAATAATAGGCAAATAGTGTGCAGATTGGTCTTGGAGAAATCCAAGTTTTTCGGGCATTCTCTCACCCAGTATGATGAGTTTATTTTATATTTCAGCTCAATATATAAGCTAATAAAGAGGAAAAACATTTGCGTTATAAAAACAATTCCAAAGAAAGATGCATGAAAAGTTCTGTAATTTAAAATAAAATTGGGCTATTCTCAAAAAAAAAAAATAATAAAATAAATAAATAAAGAAATAAAATTGGGCTAGGAAACTCGAAACTTTTGCCCAGAGACAATGGCATTGAGAGTGAGAAGAATTTCCAACATCAGCTGATCTGCTTGCCATACTTGGAAACAACAATAAAGAAAGAGTCTGCAGTTATAAAAACGTAGGAACTTACATGTGAATTCTTACTTTTTCACATTATGAAACTTGCGTTTTTCAAAAGAAAAATTGCAAAAAAGTTTGATTACGACGGCGAAATACAGGTACAAATATCGCGTCAAATTATTTATAAATAGATATACACACACAAGCAACAAAATTATATATAGTGGTGACTTTTGTTGCCTCTAAGAAAGGCTAAAAATAACAGCGACTTTGTCGTCGCTATACCTTTTTAATTCTTGTCCTTAAAAAGATTTTTTTAACCTAATATGCCAAGCATTTGGGTCAACCTGCTTGACTTGACTCGCCAAGAATTTGGGCTAACCTGACTCGTAGCCAAATTTACTTATTTATTAGTGGGGAAATTTTGATGTAAGTAGACACATTTATAAAAAATTAGAAAAATACTATCAATTGTAACTATTTTAATCTTTGTAGTTATTATTGGAAAAAACTTCATCTCTAATTTTGAAGATAATAAATTTTGAAAATAATAAAAAACCAAAAATAATTAAAAAATCACAAATAATTAAATGATATTTTAAAAATAAGACTCATACCTATTTAAAACTCCTTAATTCTCTTTCATTCACAATTATATTAATTACATTCATTTCTCTCTCATCTAGCAATAGGCATCGACCTTTGCAAAAATACTTACAGTAATCATATTTTGGGAAAAAAAATAAAACATTAAACAAAATACAAAATAATAATAATAATTAATGCACATATTAAAAATAAGACTTCTACATTAATTAAAATCTCTCATTCTTTTTCATCTCTAATTATTATCAATTACAACTGTCGTCTCTCATCTTCTCAAACACCGTGTCTACTTGTTCAACACTAAGAGCAGAATCAAAGGGAAAAAACTTTTATTCTTCGAATTATTACATATAATCTAATTTTTCATTTTTTCAACCCATATAATTTACTACATTACTATGTAATTTATTACACATTACATTGTGTCATCATTCATGATATATTATTGATACCTTGTGTCATTTTATCCGACCCATGTAATTTACTACATTACAATGTAATTTATTACACTACCATGTAATTTATTACACAATATACATTACCGTGTAATTTATTACACATTACATTGTATCATCGCTTATAATATATTGTTGATACATTGTTTCATTCTGTTTTTGACCCATGTAATTTACTATATTAACATGTAATTTAATGCACATACTAAAAATAAGACTCATGCCTTAATTGAAACTCCCTCATTCTCTTTCATAACTAATTATCATCAGTTACAATCGTCTTCTCTCATCTCTTCAGACACCACGTCGAATTCAACACCAAGAGCAGAATCAAAAGAGGAAAAACTTCTATTCTTCAAATTACTACATATAATCTGCTCAGGGTTGCTGCCTCTCCTCTCCCTTTTCACTTAATGATTTCCATCTCTAATTGATAAAATCAACAATGACATAAACACAATCGCACAGAGAGAGGCAGATATAAACGGATCGGGAATCCCTCTAAGTCTATAGCTTCATCTTCTTCTATTCTTGATTTCAGGAATACACTTCTCCATATTTTTGTTGTTTCTTCCATTGTTCTCCAATTCTTTGCTGGTGAATTGGGTAGGGGAAAAACGATCCTTATTTTGGCCGGGCAACCCGGAGGGCATGTGGGTTGGGTTTACCTCCATATATAGCCGGTGATTTTGGAGCAATGGCGTGATCATCGTCCTCCTTGAGACTCCATACAAATCTGAGCCTCCAATTTTTCTGCCTAAGAAGGAATCTTTTTCATTTTATTTTATTTTCCCATTTTAAAATGCTATAATAATAATAATAGTAGTAGTAGTAGTAGTAGTAGTAGTAATAATAATAATAATACGAATGGACTCTATACTAATTTGTAATGAAATTTTTAGAACGCTTTTACAAAATGGGTAAAATTACCACCTTATATCTTCATTATTCTTTTTCCTCCAATCACACAATACGTATTAGTAAGATGTTATCATCACCCTATTTTGTAAAAGTTTTCTACAAATTTACAAAGCTGCACACCGCTGTTCTCATTCTCCTACTGTGGACGGATGGTTATGGTGGCCAGCATAATTAGTAGGTATTGCTTGACTATGGTACGTCCAATCTATTTTTCAATGCTGGTACTCAACTATGGAAACCATGGGTGCAAATTTGTTCAACATAAATGGTAGCCTAACAAGTGACAATAAATTTCAATTTTTTGTTCACTTGACAACATTCTTCAGTTGGTGCAGACGTTAGTATTAATATATGCCTACTCCGAACAAGTGAACGTGATATTTCTATTTCACAAAACCGACACTGCAAGGTTGTCCATGAGACATACTAGTTGACGCCGATTCATTTAGTACTTCCCAAATGAAAATGTTCAAAACCCCTCTAATGGTTTTGTAACAAAACCTTTCACTTTATATGGTCTGCATCAATGTGTACCGCATGGTATGTATATTTTAAATTCATATAACGTACTTTTATAAATGCCACATGGGACAAAAACCCTCAGAACGCTATTCACTTTCCAATTACAATATAAGAAAATATAAAAAAGTACATTAGCTAAACATCATAAGATTGAAACCTTCATAATTTGCAACTTCATGGTACAAGGTCACCAAAATTTCTATGGAGTTATGGTGTCCAATGGATTATGTGGTCAGATTTCATTGGACACATTGAGGGACAAGATCACATTCCAAAGCTAAACTTCACACGACAAAGATGGAGGTATAATTTCTACAGCTATGTCCGAAGGTTTGTTGGTAGTACACTAGAAACTTAACTAGAAACTTAGGAAATTCTTTTTCTACATACTTTCAACGGTGTCCTTCAGACTAACCTAAAAAGGAGGGAAAGTGACGCGCAAACTTCTTGCCTTCTCTTGCGACACTTGGTGATATAAAAAAAAGTTTCTTTTTCAAAAATCCTTTTCATTTCTTTTTCCCCCTCTCGTTTCATACATAATTTGATTTTGTTGGGGGAAAAAACCCAAATTCTTTCCCCTCTCCCAATTTCATACATAATTTGGGTTTTTTCCTCCAACACTATCCAACATTGACAAAATTCTTTTAGTTTCTATTAGTTAATAGTTGCAAGCGCTTTGCCCATGCTTTGCACGTGGATATAGATTATTGTTATGTGTTTCTTAGTGTTGTTAACTTGATCTCCTTGTTAATAGTTATTGCAAAACATAAATTGAAAATTGTTTCCTCTTGAATTTAAATGAATATGCTGGAATTAAGGAGATGTATGGAAAGAAAACATGTTTACCACCACGTTTCTCTTATTTTCTGGATAGATAATATGCCACTTGAAATCATGACAAATCATTCTTGTTTGGTTGCGTAGATCGTTGGACGTGTCCAAGATCCTCAAGAGCATTATTCAACAATTTCTTTTCAAAATTGTGTGGTGGTTTTTTCCCAAAAAAAAATTTTAAAAAATAAAATAAAAGTCTTGTTTGCTAGAATAGCAACATCTTATTGTAAAACCTCTTTTAATAAAGCTAGTATATGACATGTGCATTGCACGTGATATTCTAATATGTGCTTTTAAAAAAAAAAAAGCTTCGATCTACCCACCAAAAAAAATGGAAATGGAAAGAAAAGTTTAAAAAGTTCTACTTTGTCTTTTGAAGTCTCGAAGATATTTTAAAACAAATAATTTCAATTTTAGCCCCACCCCCCCCTCCCAAAAAAAAACTACTTTTAATATATTGCTTCAATTCTTCCCTGATATTCTCCTTTGTAAGACTTATTTACGTCTACCATTATATTTCTAGCAACCAACATCTTTGGTACCCATCAAAGTATCATATCATAATTTTTGTATTAATTAAATGGAAGAAACTAATGAATATAAAATATATATATATATATATAACTTGCCGAATTTACATATATCTAAGTAAAATGAACTTGAAAAAATTTTGAGAGCTGGAGGGAATTAAAGGTCTTTAAACCACAAAATTAAAGCAGATACATTTAAGGTGGGCTGAGTTTATATATATACATATACACACACACACACACACCCAGAAAATGAACTTTAAAAAATTGTGTGAGTTGGAAGGAATCAAAGATCTTGAGACCGCAAAATTAAAGCAAGATAGATTTTAAGGTGTGAATATGACAAGTTGTAGGTGTGACAATGTATTAACTAAATGCCCAACTTTAACGAAAATATCACAATCTGCAAATTCCCATTTTTTTGTAAGAGAAACAAGTAGATTATATGAAAATATCTAGATTTCTAGTGATGTTAATCCTGATTTCAAATCAAACAGAATGCCCAACTTTACCCCTTTGAGTTCAAAATTTCATGTGCCGGTGGTAG
>CAVNYN010272094.1:0-18231 GCA_963692815.1 Nyctanthes arbor-tristis | reverse complement strand
GAAATGAGATAACGGAGAATCTTTTGTTAAAATATATGAATCTTTTCTTATTATTTCTACTACTTAAAATAAGTCATCCACTAGTCAATTTCATATATGCACACCAAACCAACACTTTGTATATATTATTAATTGGTTAATATTTTGGTTTCAATTTGTTTATCAAATGGTCAGTTGTTAATTAATTAATCTTTCCTAATCATTTTCGAATTGGCATAAATAAATCAAAGAGTTGATCATTAATTTGTTTGGCAACCATTTAAAGATTCCATCTATTTACCAACCAATTTAAATTTCAAAACCGATATCCAGTTTAGATATCCAACTAGACTGGAGACTGATATTCAGTTTAGATAAATAGCATCACTTATTTTGTATGATTGGCTATATTAAAACCAAAAAACCTCAATTTAAATCTAACAATGATTGATTTCTTGCCTAACAAATATTCGCATTCAAATAACATACTTAAAAACTTGTATAAATGATATGAGATTTCACCAAATGTTTAAAGACTCTCAAAAGGCTTTAATTCCTCATAGGCATACAATGAAGGATACTTGTGGACTACACGAGGAAGCTTGGTGGAAGAAGCTCATCTCGGTCCGCATCTTGATCGTGGCCGTCACCGTCGTAACCCTCACCGGCTCCAGCGTTCTCATTGTGTGGCTCATCCTCCGCCCCACAGTGCCGCATTTCGTCCTTCAAGACGTCACCGTCAACTCCTTTGATGTCTCTCCCACCAACCTCCTAACTTCAAACTTCCAAATCACCATATACTCCCGCAACCCCAACGGCAGAATCGGCATATACTACGATAAAGTGCGAGTGTCTGTCTCGTACCGCGGCCAACAAATAAGCCTAGCCAGAGAGGTCCCCTGTTTCTACCAGGGACATAAAGATGCAACGGCTTGGGCGCCGTCTTTTTGCGATGCCGTGCAGGTTTCGCCGTACCTTTCAGATTGTTTGAACCGGGATCGGATGGCGGGAACGGTGTTGATTAATTTTAGAGTTGATGCAAGAATCCGTTGGAAAGTTGGTAGTTTTGTAACTGGAACGTATCATTTGAAGGTCAATTGTCCAGCTTACATGGACCTTGATAACAGAAACAGTGGCAATATTGCTGTTGGGAATGCTATCAAATTTCAGTTGATTATGGATTGCCATGTTGATGTATGATGATTGGGCAGAGGATTGAATCTTTATGTACATTTTATTTTATCTCGATTCGATGTGGTTTTGGGGGTTATTTTATTTGGTGCAAGTGCTTAGTTTGTGTAACATGCATGCTATCTTGAAGAACGAACAATGATCACTGAAAGTACCCAGATATGAGTGTCTATTTGTTAAGGAATTCGAACCCGCCTCTTGGGCATGAAATGAATTGATTATGTGTTATGTATGTAGAAGTGGTTGGTGAGTTAAGAACCCAAAATGAGTTGAAGATATGTTAATTCAACAAGATGATCAATTAAGGGTGGGTGTAAAATGCCAATTAAGATAACGAGTAATTATAAAATATTATCAATTAGGCTTATTGTGAAAAGCTAAAAGAAGACAGGGTTCAATATATATGTATAAAATTTGTTCAAACTTCTTGCTAACAAAGCAACATTTGATTAACCAACCATGATATAATATAATATATGACGCACGATAAATTACACTCAAAGGCATTTTATGATTTATTATTATAGAATTAACATTCTCGTTCTGCATAAAGATTTGTGAAATACATATTGGTATCACAAGATAAGTAGTTGTGATCTGTTAGACCAAAATAGAATTAGTAAAGTCAACACCTTGGACAAAGTATAGAAGGCAAGACAAAACCAAAATGTGCCAAACTTAAGTTCGACCTAGGTTTTTTTTTTTTTTTTTTTTTTGCTTGGTTGGTTTGATTCAAGTAATGCCAAGTCAAAATAAAACTTTCTCAAGTGAGTCAAGTCACTTTAAAAGTAGATAGGTATTCTTTTCCAAAAAAAAAAAGGGTAGATAGGTATTAAATATTCAAAATTAATGCGATAAAGAGTAAAGGTGAAATTAAATTGAGAGTTATTAATTTCGCGGATTGATCTAGAGAGAAGATTGTCGGTTACTCCTGCGATTCACTTCGAAATTTCATAATGTCATGTTGAGGTCTTTACTTCCATGGGGACCCGTTACACTTACTGAATCAATGAATCTCTTTAGCCCTTGGATAGAGATTGTCCTTTGATCTAGACAAGGTCACATTAATGAAAACATTGTATTTCGTGTTCATCTCGCTTCATTATATACTAGTACTGAACATAATCAAATTGACTTATTCTGTTAACTGGTCTGACGAACTTTTAAGACGAAGAATTATTAAATTTTGTGCCTGCCAAATGCTCTCATTTAAGTAGTATAATAACAAGTGAAAACCTCATTATAAATGAGATCTCACCACATCTCCCAACACTCTCAATCCCCTGAAAGCCTTTCTCCCCACTAGCTGACATACACATATCTAGCACCGTACAATGAAGGAAGATTGTGGAAACCACGACGATGACGGGCATAAAAAGCTCGGCCGCCGCCTCTTCATCGCGGTCGGTGCTTTCATCATCCTAGTCCTCTTCCTCATCTTTCTCATATGGCTCATCCTCCGCCCCACGAAGCCGCATTTCGTCCTCCAAGACGTCACGGTCTACACCTTCAACCTCTCGTCGGCACCCAACCTCCTCACCTCCAGCCTCCAAATCACCCTCTCCTCCCACAACCCAAATGAAAGAATCGGCGTATACTACGACAAAATGCACGTATACGCCTCGTACCATAGCCAACAAATAAGCCTCCCAACAATGCTACCTTCCTCCTACCAGGGACACAAAGATGTTACCGTTTGGTCACCCTTTTTGTTCGGAAACGCCGTGCCGGTTGCGCCATACCTCACGGTTTCTTTGAACCAAGATCAGATGGTCGGAACGGTGTTGATTAATTTTAAAGTTGATGGAAGAATCCGATGGAGAGTTGGGACTTTTGTTTCAGGGAAGTACCATTTGAATGTCAATTGCCCAGCTTATATAAACTTTGGTAACAGAAACAGAGGCGTTGCTGTAGGAAATGCTCTCAAGTATCAGTTGATTATGAACTGCCATGTTGATGTATGATGTTTTGAGCAAAAGGTTAATGGTTCCTCCCCCGTTTTCCCCTTTTTTGCCCCCTTTGGCCTTAACTTATGTTCGTTTTATTCAATCTCGAGTCGACCTGGTTTGGGTTTGTTATAGTTGTTAACTTTTAATTATGTAGCATGTAGAAAAGTAAAGTTTCAACTTGTGTTTGCTTTATCTTCAGAAAACTCCACTCTAGCTGGCACAATCTTGAAATGAGAATCTATAGCCACAGGATTGGATCCTAGGTTTTAAGATGAACGGACTGAAAGGGTTGTAATTTCAGACAAGTGTTTTAAGGATTGTTATATCATTTGTCAAACATAAAATGTAGTATTTATTGGCTCTTTTGTTTCAATTAATTAATGCACGAAATTAAGAGATCTATTGGAATTTACAAAGGGGATCTTCGAGAAGAAAGTGCATAGTTTAAATAGTCTTATAGTAATTCAATGTTTTGATGAGATTACAGCACAGTTTTAGGATCATGCTCCATGAAGATTGACTCCAAAATCTATGCCATTTTGAAATCAGTCCTTTTCTTCTTTTTCTTTTCCAATGATGTTTATCACTAGTTTAGGCGATAACTAATATGATATAATAAATGAAATTAAACGTTACTTTAAGTTTAAAATCTCATAGTGCGTATATTTTAGAAGATTTTAATATGATATCTTTATTCTTTAATACACATGTACATAGTTTTTTAATTTTTCTCACTAAAACCTGAAAAATGTACATAATAATTTCATTAAGCGGATCACGACAAGACTTGAGTTCACGAATAATATCGCCTCTATTGGAATCTCCATAATCTCGAGGAAAAAAGATCATAAACGAGAATTCGGGGACCCATTGAGCTATTTCTAGAAGTTTGGGGGGGAATACTATGAGATTTTTGATTAATTTCCTGATATTACCCGAAATTCCATCTAGGCCAGGCCCGGCCCAATAAATAGATGCACTAATGGTTTTACCAGCCCATTGTTTTGCCGACCGGGCTCACAACAGATACACGCGGCGAGTTGTTGGTTAAACTCAAAAGGTCAACGGAAAACGCGCCAAAAAAGGCGCGAATCGCCGATTCGAACTCCTCCATTTTGCTAATGTTACCCAAAAGTTTTGTTTCTTAAATTGGTCGACGATGAATTATTATAGCCTAATAGTCCTGTTATCTACTAATTAGTTAATATGTTATTGTGTCAATCGACTAACATGTAAAATAAGAGAGGGACATCGACAAACTACTAATAACGGGCATATAAATTTTTTTTATTGAGCTATGTAGTATATATTTTTATGGTAACATACCAATTACAAATTGGTAGAAGATTTTTTTTTCCTATATAGCCTAATAATACAAAATAGATATTAATATGATTGTGAACTGAGATACTTTCTATTTTAATAGTGCTGGTCATATTTTAACACAAGAGAAAATATCCGACACTCTAAGTATCTTAATATAGTACTTTAGACTAATTAATAACCCACACATACATTTAATGGTCTAAAAAATGGAGCTCAAAAACCCCATAGGTGGGTTTCTCATTAGCTTGGAGTATTCTATTCCCTAATAGGATACACAACTATAGGAGTTCTTGAATTTTTTTTTTTTTTTGTTAGGGTGATGATAATTAACCAAAAAGCCTCTAGTACTTTAGAAGTATCGTCCAATCAAGGATCCAATGTGGATTCAGGTGGTCTCAATTTATTATTTATTGTAGGTAATCATTCATGTAATCTTTTACAAAATAAGATAAGTTCACTGTCTTATCCTTAAATTATTTCTTCCCCAATTACACAAGGATAAGAATGTAAATTTACCTAATTTTGTAAAAGATTATGCCCTTGTTTGATACTCTTTATCAAAACACATTAATATCCTATCTACCACTGATTTGACAATTGATTTGACAATTACTCATTTATAACCATAAATTTCAAATTTCTATTAAATCTACACTACTCAATTTATCTCTTTATAATTTCTCTTTATAAATCAACTACCATAAATTGAATCAAACATCCCCTATATAAATGATTACTTACAAATAACACTTTCTTATTTAATTTGATCTTCAAAACTCATATGTGATTTCTTAATTAGCATTA
Organism: Nyctanthes arbor-tristis; assembly: GCA_963692815.1. Lineage (NCBI taxonomy): Eukaryota > Viridiplantae > Streptophyta > Magnoliopsida > Lamiales > Oleaceae > Nyctanthes > Nyctanthes arbor-tristis. Next base: position 12,982 of record CAVNYN010272094.1, on the reverse strand, counting down.
TTATTCAGTATTCCTACAGTAGGGTTTTTCCATAATAAACCAAAACAGGATTGGTAGATTCATTTGGATATATAACCATTAAATGTAAACTTTTACTAAATACAAGATCTTCTTGGTTTGTGCCGATGGTGAATTGTTAGAATCTATCGTGACTAAAAATCGGGATTTGGTTTAGTTTGGGCATTATTTTTTTTCCTACTTAATATAAGGTCTGGACTTCAATAATGTTAGTTATAACTCTCTCTCTCATTGACATGGCATGGTGAATTATTAAAATCCAGCATAACTAAAACCTGCAAATGCATTTTTGAACGTCAATTTTTACTTATAAAAGATTCACTCAGAGTTTATTAATGCCCATCTAAAACTTTGTTTCTTAACCATATTGAGGGTGAATTTAAAGTCTAGCACAGATAGAAATTCTTTTTTTTTTTTTTTAATATACCTAATATACGATCCTCTTCATTTCATTAATGCTAACCAAAAGTCTTTATCTTGAATGGACAGAGAATGAATTATTAGAGTAAAAAATTGATTTTTAACTCTCAAAAGTTTATTAACGAAACATTTCATCTCATATGACATGCATTCATACACATTACACGAAATGGGAGGACACAAAATTTTTAGAAAGTTTTTGAACACTAGTAAGCATAACACACTTAAAAATAATTGTATGGATACATTAATGCTCGTCAGCTAATACATGCATTTATTTTTAGATTAAAAGAAAAACTAGACATTTATTACTACTATTATTATTATTATTATTATCATCATCATCATCATCATCGTTTATACGTGTCAATATATACATGTGGAATCTTTAGAAAGTTTTTGAACACTAATAAGCATAACACACTTAAAAATAATTTTATTGATACATTAATGCTCATCGGCTAATACATACATTTATTTTTAGATTAAAAGAAAAACTAGACATTTATTATTATCTTTATTAGTATCTATACGTGTCAATAAATACATGTGATTCCATATGCATCGCCTAATAATCTAAATAAGCACAATCCCTCGGCTGAGATGCTGTTGTTAATAAATAGCTAAACCAGTCATTAAAGGGAAAAAGGCGCATTTTCTTTGACCCTTTTTTTTTTCATGTTCATCAACCAATAATTCATTAATTCATTTATTTCGGCCTTTGGATGATCTAATTCTAATTAACCATCATAGTTATGTTGACTTGTTAACAACATTTTATTATACACATTGAAATCTCGAGATTTTTATGATCACAAAGGCATCAAACTGATATGTACACAATTACGTCATTTTAATGTTTACTGTAATAGACAAACTTGTCTTGCTCCCACCAGTGAGAAATTTGACCGAGAAGGCAAACAAAAAGGTTCTACTGTTATATTGAGGAGTAATCTACAATGATACAATTAGATTTTCTTATAAAGTCACACTTAACATTTTCTAAATTATCATGAGAGGAAATTGACCAAAATAAATATATCAAGAATATAGTAGTTAATTAATTTTATTATTATTGTTGCTATTACCATTACAGTTCAATTCAATGTTCCAAACATATGTGGTCGAGTCGAACCGTGCCACGAATAGCATCGACAAGGTGAATTTATTCTAATTTTTTTTATTTAGTAATAATAATAATATTATTATTATTATTATGAGGTGATATATATTTTATTTAGATAATAATAATGGTTCCCTCCACATCTTCATCCGAACCAAATTCCCTCCTTCCTCCATTCCTCCCTCGTTTTCTTCCCCCACTTCTCCTTCTCTCTCTTCTCCCGCTTTTTTCTTCTCTCTACACCCGAATCAGATCTCCGCCAACCCCCTTAGCATTACTTCAATCCTTTCCCAAATCCCATTTCCCTTCTTGAATTCCTTCCCGTTTCCTGCCCCCAATTCTCCTTCCCTTTTCTTCTCCCCAAACCCTCAAAAAAACCTCACATATCGATTCTTGAAATTAAAGATACAAGGGATATCGGGTTCAGTCCTTGAGCTTCACCAAAAGATAAATTCATGCAACAGCAACAATCACAGCACCAGATTATGAAGAAACAGCTGGCCTTCACTTCGATGAAGCCGCCTTTTGGAGGAGGACGTGGAGGCAGTGACTATCATCACTTCTCGGCCTCGCCTGCCACCGACCCATCTCATCCGCTGCCTACTCAAGAACTCGATGAAGCCATCGTCATAAAGACCCCTCCCGTAAGAACTTTCATCCTTTTTCGAATAATCAATTTTGTTTTTCTTGAGGTAACAATTACCTCAAGAATTATCCTTTTTATTGTTTTGTGTTTTATTTTAGCTGCTTGTATTGAAATGATTAGTTGTTTTCTTGAGGTAACAATCAATTAATAAGTGTTTTCATTTGTGCCTGTTCTTGATTTGGAGGACTTCAGCATTATTGAATGAACCGTTAAGTCCTCACCTCGAAATAAGATCAATATTTCGGTCTTATTTCAATATTTGAAGGATTTACCTAGTTTTGATTGCAAAAGTTAGATATTTTGGAACAGAATTAGTGAACTTATGTAAATTACGAACTGTTTGATCTTAACTTCTTTTAGCGGTCAAGATTTTCATTGTATCACTTGGGGCAGAATTCTGAAGTGGTTTGGTTTATTACCTGCATCGATGAATGTGAAATTTATTTTGCTTATATTCATTTACAACTAGGGCTATTCCTGAGGTTCTTAGTTGTCTGAGTTGGAAGTTAAGATATTTTTGTTCTTTACGGTGTATTTCCAGCTAATTTTCCTTAGCTTTATTTGTTTTTCTGATGCCTAGGTGCTTGATTAGATTGATTTCTATCTGCTAGAGTTTCATAGCAAAGAAGCTTGTTTTTTGTTAGAAGCTTTATATCAATTTGATTCCGTCTGCATCATCTATAATTTCCCTTTGACAATGTTCTTTGTCACTTTTTTTCCGTTTTCGATTTTCAAATTAAATAGCTGATCTTCGTAATCAATGCCTTGCATCAGTGGATTCTGAATCACCTGTTAACCATAAGTTCAGTTTTCCTTGTGTTTCTGCCACAAAATGTATAAAGTGATCAGAGAAGTAAATGGTATTCCTTTCATGTAATAAATGCATTTGCAAATTCAAGGCACAAAATTGTAAAGTGATCACATAAGTAAATGGTACACTCCTTTCAAGTAGTAAATGCATTTGCAAATTGAAGGACATACAAGGGTTTTAGTTTGATGCTTTATTTTGCATACATTGCAGTAAAGAGGCCAATTCTTGGAAATTGTTTGCTTGTGATTTTTACGACTACCAGAGAACTATATAAAACAGAAACTTTGTCGAATGATGTTGATGCACCATGGATATCCTATGCAAATACACTCGTGAATATGGTGGGCATTTCCAGAATTCCCATTTGAGTATGTTCTGTTATTCAGTAGCAGATTCTGCAAGTCCTTGTGTTTAAAAATTAATTATCAGAAGCTTGAGCTGCGAAAACTGGCATTTCAAGAAAAAATTTTCCTAATTTTATTCATAAAATTGGTGCTGGCAAGCCGATCATGCATTATTGTTAAGGATCACAGGATCAATTTGTTAGAGAAAATGGTATTACAAGGACTCATGCCTATTTTGGTTGGGCATAAAGTAGAAGAGAGAAAGTGAAAGCAGATGTGGAAGTCATCGCCTCTTTAAGTACACCCTATCGACTTGCTATTTCTCCTCTTGTCTTTCTTTTTTTTTTTTTTTTTTTTTATGGTAGATGTTTCAGGAGATGACGAATTGCAACAGCCAAATTGTGTTTGAATAATATTTGGGGGAAAAAGATAAAAGGAGTACAACAGCAGAAGATGAGAAGGGCCTCAATTGGGGTTGATCGAAGATTTCAATTAGAGTTTTGACTTGAACCTGATAGTAAGACCTCTTTGTGGTTGATCTTGGACTTGCCAATCAGGAAGTTTTACGTGGCTCCAGCTTCCAATTTAGATTATAAGTTCTGAGATGTAAGCCTAGAAAGCACTATAATGATAACTGCACGTTGTTTCAGCAATAGTTGGGCAAGATTGTGTGAACCATAAAAGTATAGGCATAGCCAGATCTGAAAGGCTAACAAAGAATCAAAAACCCCCTTGAGTGTCTAATACAATTATAATCTTGACATTTTTGTGATTTCCACTCTGAAAGATCCACGGGAGCATCATGAAGTTCCTAGAAAGATACAGTTAGAAACGTATGCAATGACAAAAGAGATTGAGGTTGATGCTTGATTAATCTGTATCTGAATCTGTGAAATGTACGTCAGCCAGATGTTGCACGGGAAACTATGATGCTGCAACTGATACTGAGTAAATCGTGCAGTAGATTTTGTTATTGTCTTAGTTTCACAGCTATTCCTTTTATAGAAAAAATACTGGCAACATTTCACTATATTTACTTCTTACTTTTGCAATGTACTTGTACCTGTCTTAAAATGTCTGGTCTTTCTAACCATACAGTCTGAGTAACTTTTATTTCCAGATGGATATACTTGTGTAAATGTAGAAATATGAGGCATTATCAACTAATTTTCAGCAATGATATGCTTTTCCTTTTTTTTTTTTTTTAAACAGTATCTACTTCCGTATTATGCTAATGCCACGCACCAATATTTTCGGTTTAGGAAATTGTATTTTTGCAAGGTTTTGATTGACCAGTGTGGCTTTTTCATCAATAAGTTGATAGAGATGCAAATACTGATGAACCTATAGACCATAGTCTTCATTCCATAGACTTCAAGAAGTGGAGGAAGTTGGGAAAGTGGGAACAATAAATCTTTTTTTTTTTTTTTATGTACCGCTCCATTAAGGAGTTCTGCAGAAACTGCGTTAACGAAGGGTGCATTCTGAATCAAAAGTAAGTGTGGCCTGGTTTGCAAGCTCTTAGCTGAATTAGGTATATAAGTTTTCATACAGTGGAAAAGGTAAGGGAAATGAATGTCATAAAGAGAGTGAATTCATGATCACATCCTTTGCCAATTATGTCACAATTTACATCTTGAGATCTCCAGGATGAGAATAATTTACTCTCCCCGCCCCCCCCCCCCCCGGGGGGCGGGTCTAATAATTTCTTGATTTCAGAAAATCAAAATTCACATCCATGAACATAAATTTTTTCAATACTAATTTGGCTACTAATTTTAAGTTCTTTACTAGAAGTCTAGAAGAGCTGTACAAATGCCTTCTGATTCATACTATAATTATGCTGGATGTTGTTTGGTTTGTCATAGAACTAAAGTCATGTTTCTGGTATTTCCAGTTTTTATTTTTCAAATTCTTCTGCGGACTATGGTTAGTTCATCAATTATCAAATTTAAAAAGCATTAAGTGATTTTCTACTTTTGCCTCTAGCCACTAAAGAGGAAGAATGGAATAGGAGACTCTGAAGCAGAAGGTACTGGCAATGCTGACGTCATTAAGTCCCCACTTCAGACTCCAATGTCAGGAAAAGCAGGAAAGGCCAAAAAGATTCCGAGGACAACAAAGGCAAATAAAGCCAGATCTCAAACTCCCATGGCAAATGTTGGTGAGAACTATTATCAGAAACTCTTATTTCAGTCTTCAACTAAAAAATTTCTAACTCTTATGCTATTACAATAGTATCAGTTAATATGGTCCTCTTGATCCTAACATGGTTTTATAAGTTGTTTATGTTCAACTTTTTTCCATTTTTTTAATAAAAAGATTACAATTTTGATAAATGTTTTCCCCTCAGGTTCCTCATCAGGGCATAATCTAACTCCACTGGGGCCCTGCCGTTATGATAGCTCTCTTGGTAATTAATTATGCTTGTGCTATTTTAATAGCTTTCCCTTCTACTTCAAATAAATAAATAAATAAATAAAATTGGCTCTCCCTTCCACTTCAAATCTCTGCATCTTGTAATGAAACTAGTAGATTTTAACTTTCCCATTTGGTTCTTTTTTTATTTATGAACTACTTATAGCTGTGTCATTTTACCCTGGCAGGTCTCCTAACAAAAAAGTTCATCAACTTGATCAAACATGCGGAAGATGGTATTCTTGATTTAAATAAAGCTGCTGATACATTAGAGGTAATTATGTCTTTCAAGTTTCAAGTAATGCTCCACTTTCATCAAGTATGTTTAGCAACAATTTTTGTTTCAACAGGTTCAGAAGAGGCGTATATATGATATAACAAATGTTCTCGAAGGCATTGGTCTAATAGAAAAGAAACTCAAAAACAGAATCCAGTGGAAGTATGAACGAACTCTTTCATTCAGTAAATTTAAAAAGTTTCTTTTACATACCTTTTTTACTTTCCCTAAGAATTTCATTGAAGAAATGAGAAGTTTCTGATGGGTACAATAATGGAAACAGGGGTGCCGATGTCTCAAGGCCCGGGGAAGTTGATATGAGCCTTGCCAGCTTAAAGGTATGAACATAGAGTTAAACAAATTGTTCTTGATATTTTCCCTTTTGGTGACTCTGTTATAGTTTGACTGGAGGGATGTTCCTTACCATGTGCTGCTTCTCTATATTTAATCCTTGTACAAGGTACTGGGATGGGTTATGTCTTGCATAGCCCCACGTAATACAATCCAAATAGAATTAGGGTAATAGACCAAAATTGACATCATCTAGAGCCAGCAGCAAATTTGTTGTACCAAGGCTCTTTTCTTTTTCTTTTCTATATATATGTGTGTGTGTGTGTGTGTGTGTGTGTATGTATTTGGTGGGGGTGCCTGGAAGTGTGTATTATGCTCATATTTGTTAATCTTATATTTTATTCTTTTTTTCATAACCATATAAATAAATTGACCCCTGAATGCTGTTTATGGGCAAACGATCTAGGTGGAGTTCTTCTACATCATAAGACTCACTCCTGTTAGCAAACACATTCTATTTTAAAATTGAGTTTGGTCAACACATCCACATACCTTATGGGACCCACATGCACTACACACATCTCCACCACTCATTTTCACAAAATCCCTTCCTATTTCAAATTAGAAATAGTCATTTATATGAATATTCTCGTAGCTCACTGCAAAGGAGATATACCGTTCATTCATTAAATTTGTTTTACACGTCTCATACTTCATTACATTTGAGAATGGATTCATCCTTCATGATGTACATTAGTGAGCATAGACTTCAAAATTCAGATGCAAGAGAACATGGTTTAGATTATTGTAACATGTTAGATTAGTCTTCATTGAATCTCAGTCTTCATTGAATCTCACCTCTGCAGGCAGAAGTAGAACACTTGAACATGGAGGAGCACAAGTTTGATGAACAAATAAGGTCACACCCTGATACTTGTATCATTTCATGAAGCAGAAATGTTGTTTTCCTGATGCAACTTGATCACACTACTCTTCCTTTATGTGTTGTTTCCAGAGAAATGCAGGAAAATTTGAGGAGCCTAAGTGAAGATGAAAACAATCAAAGGTAGCCTGCTGTTCCCTTTTTTTCCAACTCTACTTTTCCCCCAAAGTTGCCTAATTCTTTTAATGTTACTTACCAGCTTTATTTTCCTCTCTTCCAGGTGGCTTTTCGTTACTGAAGAAGATATCAAGAACTTGCCTTGTTTTCAGGTATAGATATCGCATCAGTTGAATGCCTAGCTATCACTGCATAATGAGTACTAAACATGGATATGTTCCTTTCACCAGAATGAAACTCTTATAGCTATTAAAGCTCCTCATGGTACCACATTAGAAGTACCATACCCAGACGAGGTAAATTGTCTTTCTCCTGATTTTGTAGCCAGTATATATCATTGAAAAATTTGTATTTTTTATGCATTCACTCTCCCTACAGGCTACTGACTATCCACAGAGGAGATATAGAATAGTTCTCCGCAGCACCATGGGCCCCATAGATGTTTACCTTGTCAGGTATTTTTTCTTGCATTTTATACTATTTCCCAGAAATTGGATTCACTTTGCAGTTTGCACCTACTCAAGCTAAACCTCCATCCAAAGAAAACTGACAATCTCAAATGCAGTTGTTTCATTTCGTAGTTTGTCTTTGATCTTTATAATTATTGTTTGATTCAGTCAATTTGAGGAAAAATTCGAGGTGGTAAATGCAGCTGAGGTGGAGGCAAGCATTCCTTCAACATCAGGTGCTGATGGGAATGCATCTGTGATACCAACAACTGAGGAGAGCAGTGGAAATGAAGTGCATTTACAAGGACTAGAACCTAAAAGATTTTCCTCAGACATGAACATGTCACAGGATTTTGTGAGTGGAATAATGAAGATTGTACCTGAAGTTGATGTAAGTCATCACTATTGTGCATATTTTTTTATTATTTTCGTTGATAAATATTCAGGGATACAAACATGAAATCAAAATTTAGGGCATCACTAGAATTGCTTCAAAGCAAGCACGCTGTTTTACAGTAACAAATTTTGCAATAAAAAGAAAATCATAATCTTGGTGCTTTTGCAACAGGGAGACAAGTATACCTCACTAAGGTTCTTGCGTCTCCATTTTTTTTTTTTCACTAAAAGAATTTCTTATTGAAAAGGAAAAGGAATTACATGGGAGAGGGGGACAAGAACCAAGACCTCCCACTAAATCAAACTACATTAAAGTGCACATAAAACAGAAAACTAAAGGACTCCAAACCAAAGTCGCATAACAATTAGATGGAAAGCATGGATCAATGTTGATCACATCAGCTTCAATGCAGGATAAACCAACACCCACGCAAAACATATGAGCTTTTTGTTTTCCAACACCACAGACAGGAAAGGAGGGAGAATTTGGTTGAGGGGAAAAAGTAGCAGAGTTATGTGGCTCCATGGGATAGTGAAAGCACCATGCTTCTCTTGTTGAACTGCTAGAAAAGAAATTAGTTTATGACTACGTGGGCATTAATATCCTTGCTTTTCTTGTTGAACTGCTCGGGAAGAATTTAAGTATACGTGTTTCATTTGCGTTGGTTTTCTAATTGCTGAACATACCCTGCTTTGGCCATTGCAGAATGATGCTGATTATTGGCTATTGTCAGATGCTGATGTAAGCATCACGGATATGTGGAGGACAGAATGTATCCTGAAATGAAAGTTTGTACTTTATTCTCCTCTTTCATTTCGTTTCTTTACTTTTTGTTTTGGCATATGATCTCAATTGTCATTTCATTCCATGACTCTCCACTATAGCTGAGGTTGACTGGAATAGCTTGGATACCATTCGTGAAGGCTATGATATGTCTAATATCAGTGTGCCAAGACCCCAAACTCCCGTGCCTGGTACAACTGTAATGCCTTCTATAGCCAGCACCACAGGGATTTGAAAAGAGTCTGCTAGTGATCCTGAATAACGACAACTGTGCTGCTTTCTAGCTATAAGATACTGAAACTCCGAGCTATAAGAGTTAGTACCTCATGACTATCATTTTCATGGGGTTACCTTACTGAAGGTATTTCACAAAGTCAAACATGAGCCAGGGAATGAAGCCAGATGGTCCGTTGTATATTATCTTTAGATGATTTCTGTAATGAAAATAAATGAATAGCTGCTGCCAGAATTTAGTCTCTGTACATTCTTACATTTGTTGCTCTCTAATATTTCATAATGACAATTGACAAATAGATAGGTTGCCTTGTAAAAATATTAATCTAGAATAACTCTCTTACAATGAAAGTCAGCAGATTGCACAATTTCCCTTCATGCTACCACTCCCTTGGGCTATATATTAGTCATTTCAGATGCTTCTAGGATTGTTGTCAAAGATGGCAGTTTATTGCGATTCCTGATTTATGGCAATCAAATTCCTCTCTTGTGAATGAAGAAAATGAAGACAAGATTCACATAAAATGCTCTCTTGGCAACAAAACTGTGGCATTACATGACCAAATACTATGGAATTTCACCATCATTTCTCTTTATCAACTTTCTTTCCAATCCAACCAGCAACAATGGGTGTAAGAGCTACAGTGGGAGGAAATCTTATTGGAGATGCAGCTTTGTGTGCAGCATAGGCCAGTGCGAAAGTTCCAACTTTTTCTCCAGTTTCGTTTGTGGAAATTCCGACCTGTACATGCATGAAAACACGCCATTCAGTTTTGTCCTTGCATTGAGACAACAAACAGCAATGTTCTAATACGAAGGTTGGCCTCTAATACGAAGTTTGGCCTTATTGTTTAGGCATGCTTTACGCTTGTTTACACTTCGGTTTTGCTAAACTCTACTTTAAGTTTGTAGAAGTTTGAAATCCATCTATCGTTTTGCTCCACACTTCCTCAAGCCTTGACTACAATGACAGAGTAGTAGGAAGTACCTTTTGAAGTAATGCTGCTACATCTACACCAGCTGTAATCAGAGCATAACATAGCCCAAAAGATATCAAGGAGAGACTGATGGAAGTGGCTAAATATGCCCCTCCATATTTTGCCAGAAGCTCCTTAGCCTGGTCTCCTTTCGACTTCTTTTCTTTGTCTTCTTCATTCCCTTCCTCCTTTAAGGAGAATATCTGCACATTTCCGCAAAGAAAAACCTCATATTAGGTTCTTCACAAAACGTGCAAGAAAATATGACTTCAAAAGGGCCGATTTCAGTTTCTACTTCTTGCATAGGTGGTTTCCAAAAAGAAGTTATTTTATGTCAGCTTCCCCCAGAAGAAGAAGCTCTCTGAGCAGATAAACCACTTTGAGAAAATCATATAAACAAGTTAAGAAGGGTCTCAAAAGCTGCTCATTCCGGCCTGCTGAAAACTCGACAATTTTCATTACATGACATTGTTCAAGGACCCTCAGCAATAAGCAAAGCATAAGGAACCATCAACCAAGAAAACCTGTGAACTTGAATACGAGTTCTGTCCCACAAAGTAAAAACACTTACAAGTCCTACACAGCTGACGGCAGCACAATCAAGAAAAAACAGTAAAGAAAAAGGGGAACTTCAAAAGTGCATTTATTACCTTCCAAAGACCAGCTTCAAGTCCATACTTTTTTGTGATATCCTCTGCAGAAGAAGGATTCTTGATTTCCTCTGTTTTTTCCTTCACAGCTCTGATCCTGAACCTGGATTTGGAACGGGAAATTGAGGTGTGAAATCTCCCATTATTGAGCAGAACTGAAGAAAAACTAACCCTGTTGTTCAAAAATTGAGAAGGGAGTTGCACGAGCGTGGCCATTGATTAATAGCCAGAAAGAAAGAGGAAAAATGTCTCTCTGTTTCTCTATCCTAACATATGAATTTTGGGAATAAAAAAAAAATCTCTGATGGAAAGAGTGACAAGTAACTCGATTTCTGACCCCTTTTCTTTCAAGTTGGGTATGTATTTATTTACCTTTGAAAGCCTCATACATATGCATTTCTTGTAAATTCATCCTGAAAAGTTTTTGTTATGTTATTCTTAGGGAAAAAAAAAGGATTTATTTATTTATTTAAGGAAAAGGGATTTCGTAGATGCAAAACGTTATTTTGTTTACTTTTAAAGGTTCAAATTGCACTTTTGGAGAAATGGGAAACTTGGTTTTAGTACACTATAGATACTCAACTTCAGCAATTTGTTGCAATTTTGTTCTTTTTGAAATCTAAAAAGATGCCTGTTTCAAAAAAAAAAAAAATCTAAAAAGATGTTTTAGCTCCAACCTTTCATTAATTAATTCATAACTGGTTGTTGAGATTATAATTTTTAGTTGTTGCACTAGTTTTTAGTTTTCAGTTACACTTTAGGTCCTCTGCTTTTTGCAAATTGTAGCAATTATGTTTCAATTTCTTTTTCTATTTCATTTTATTTATTTATTACTCCCTTCATCCTCAACAATAGTTCACTATTCATTTTCTATATGTCCTAAATTATAGTTCTCTTGCTTTGTGAAAGTCCAACTGGTTGTTAGTTTTCTTACATGACCCAATTAAATTAATGTACATTGTTATTAACAAATAAAAATCCTAAAGTGAAATAATAAGTAAATAAATGGAATTGTATGTTAGGTAAAGGATTCTTAAATTTTGCTTTGCCACCAATATAAATTAATTAACTTTCTTAATTTTTATATGAAAGAAAAGAACAACCAAATATTTGCGGGACCCATAAAACGAAGTTTTGAAATACAAGAAGGAAATTAGCATGCCATCTGATAAACGTGCTCCCAAAAGTTGGCAAGGTTGGCTTTATAAATGACCAAAGAGAAACACTACTAGGAGGGAGTTTTTACATTATCCAAATGATCATAAAAAGACGTAACAACGAACCAAGAAATCTGTTAATCTGTCAAATAATGTTTTAAACTGACATCAAATCAGCACCATATATTGCAACTGAAAAACTTGATTAGTTATATTCAAATTCATGTAAGAAAATTTATCATTGATAATGGCAGATGTGGTCACTAATAATTAATTATAGAGTTTGGAAAATGGTTTTGTCAATCACCTACTCATCATCAGCTAATTAAACTCAAGAATTGGATTGTCCAACCACAGCGGATCGATTTCACAATTAAGTTAGATGAAAAGATGTGTTGAAAACAAAATTTGTAAAAGAAAAAGAATGTAAATTTGCTGCATTTCTACCATATTTTAACCAAGTTCAAAATCAAGATATAATTTAGAGTCTATTTGATGACTAGTTATAATTGGAGGTTTGAAAATTATCGAATTTGAATAAATATCACACATCAATAATTAAAGGTGTCAAAATATAATGCTTACAAGTTTCTTTTTAATTTCATCATAATGGAAACACATTATAATTCGTTACCAAACGGACCCTAAGTATATAATTCATGTGAATAAGGAAATTAGAAAATGATCATGTTCAAATATATATTAAACTTCTAACAAGTATTCTCAGAAGTGTTGAGTACTAGTATACCCTTGACAAATGGGACACTGACGGATTAAAATTACATATCTATATTTTAGTTGTTAAGAGTATTGTACTGAGTTGGACACTGAATATGTGTGTGTATATATATATATATATATATATTTTACAACCTTACCAAGAAACTCATCATATATGGTTCTCATGACCATGTTTGTACGCCAGAA
>CAVNYN010272093.1:0-21188 GCA_963692815.1 Nyctanthes arbor-tristis | reverse complement strand
CATCCAAGGTGAATAGACTCAAGCATGAAATCACAACTTTTAGTCAACTCGATAGTGAAAACCTTCATGAAGCATGGGTGAGGTTTAAGGAGATGCTCAGACAATGTCCTAATCATGGACTCACACCAAAGGAGCAGAATCAGTATTTTTACCTAGGCCTCACCCCTTATTGCCGTTCCATGGTTGATGCTACTGCAGGAGGTACATTGAGTACAAAGACAATTAGAGATGCATCTAACCTGTTTGAAACAATGAGTCAACAATATGAGATGTGGCCAGACAGAAGTGCACATAAGAAAGTTGCAGAGATGCATGAAGTAGATATTAATTCGTTGGTGCTTGCAAAAATTGATTCTCTGTCTAAACAATTTGAATCAGTGAAGCATCCCTAATCAGCTAATCTGTTACACCACCCGATTCCTGGATATGCTACATGTGGGGCTACACATCCATCATTACTATGCCCATTATTATTTGCTGAGCCATCATTCACAGAACAAGCAGCATATGCTCAGAACTTCAACCGTCAACAAAACAACCCATATTCTCAGACATACAACCCAGGGTGGAGACAATATCCCAACTTCTCTTATGGTAATAATAATGTTCAAAATTCACTGCATCAGCAAAAACCATATGAAAAGAAGGCAGGATGGGAGGAAGCATTTGCTAAGCTGCAAGAGCAACAAGAACAAGCTGCAAGATCAGTGAAAAATATGGAGAATCAAATAGGGCAACTTGCAAAGTTATTGACAGACAGACAGCAAGGGACTTGGCCTAGCAATACAGAGGTGAATCCTAAGGAGTAGATGAATGCTATTACTACAAGGAGTGGAGTGCAATTACCTGAAATTCACGTTAAGAGGCCAGGAAGAGAAGAAAAATCTGAGGAGGCCCAAAGAGAAAAAGAGGACCAGTCTGATGAACATGCAGTTGAGGCAGAACAAGTAAAGGAGTCCCAACCGCCTGTGAAGCAGTATGTGTCTCCAATCCCTTTCCCTCAAAGGTTGCGCAAGCATAGGCTGGACAAGCAGTTTGAAAAAATTTTAGAGGTGTTCAAGAAGCTTCATATTAATATACCATTCACGGATGCCTTAGCTCAAATGCCCAGCTATGCAAATTCATAAAAGAAATCCTGTCAAATAAAAGGAAGTGGGAAGAGCATGAGACAGTGATGTTAACCGAAGAGAGTAGTGCCATAGTACAAAATAAACTACCATCAAAGCTGAAAGATCCAGGGAGTTTTCTATTCCTTGTACAATTGGTAGTTTATTTATTAAAAGATGCTTATGTGATTTAGGCGCTAGTATTAATCTCGTGCCTTATTCTCTTTTCAGGAAGTTGGGTTTAGGAGAGGTAAAGCCTACAACAATTACCTTACATCTTGCAAATCGCTCTATTAAACATCCAAGAGGAGTTGTAGAGGATCTTCTGGTAAAAGTGGATAAATTTATCTTCCCTACAGATTTTGTTATCTTAGATATGGGTGAAGACAGGGATATTCCACTGTTGTTGGGGCGACCTTTCTTGGCTACGGGACAGACATTAATTGATGTTCAAAAAGGGAAGCTCATGTTGAGGCTAAATGAGGAACAGATTACTTTTGATGTTTTTAAAGCCATGAAATTCCCAATGTCTTCTGATACTTGCTTTCAGGTGGATGTCATTGACGGGGCAGCCATGAACACTTTCAGGTTGGAGAACCCTTCAAACCCGTGGGAGGCATGTCTTATGCACTCACAAGATGTGGATTCAAACTCAACTGCTATTGAAGAGTGTGTGAGATATTTGCAGGGAGCTGACCCAAGTAGAAGGGAGAAGCAGTACATGGAATTGGGCAAAATTCTAACTCGAGCTGTACCATCTATTCAACAAGCTCCAAAACTCGAGTTGAAACAACTGCCCACACACCTTCGGTATGCCTATCTAGGTGAGTCCTCTACTCTGCCAGTTATTGTTTCAAATTTGCTTAATGAGGATGAGGAAGAGAAATTGCTCAGGGTGCTTAGAGATCACAAGTCAGCTATTGGATGGAATATAGCAGATATCAAAGGGATAAGTCCATCTATTTGTATGCATAAAATTTTAATGGAGGATAGCTTCAAACCGGTGGTACATCATCAGCGCAGAATGAATCCTCATCTTCAGGAAGTTGTCATAACAGAGGTGTTGAAACTCTTAGATGCAGGTATTATCTACCCTATCTCAGACAGCTCATGGGTGAGCCCAGTATATTTGGTGCCTAAAAAAGGAGGGATGACAGTGGAGAAGAATGAAAACAATGAGTTGGTGCCAGTCAGACATACAATAGGACATCACGTGTGCATTGATTACCGGAAGTTGAATGATGCCACTCGAAAGTATCACTTTCCATTGCCATTTATTGACCAGATGGTGGAGCGATTGGCCAGGCATACACACTATTGCTTTCTTTATGGTTATTCTGGTTATAACTAGATTGTAGTTGCACCGAAGGATCAAGAAAAAATGACATTCACTTGTCCATATGGGACGTTTGCTTATAGAAGGATCCTGTTTGGTTTGTGTAATGCCCCTGCCACATTTTAGAGATGTATGATGTCTATATTTTCAGATATGGTGGAATGATTTATTGAGGTCTTCATGGATGACTTTTCAGTTTTTGGGTCTTCTTATGATGAGTGCCTTAAAAATTTGACCCTTGTTCTGTAGCGCTGTGAGGAAACTAGCTGGTGCTTAATTGGGAAAAGTGCCATTTTATGGTACATGAAGGAATTGTGTTAGGGCACCGGATTTCTAATAGAGGCATAGAAGTGGACAAGGCAAAAATTCAAATTATTGAAAAACTTCCACCACCAACTTCTATCAAAGGTGTTAGAAGCTTTTTGGGTCATGAAGGGTTTTATAGGAGATTTGTAAAAGATTTCTCAAAAGTCACAAAACCTTTGTGCAATCTATTGGAAAATGATGTTAAGTTTAAGTTTAAGATGACTGCCCTAATGCTTTCAATACCTTGAAAGAGAAACTGACATCAGTTCCAATAATTATAGCACCTGATTGGGAACTGCCTTTTGAACTCATGTGTGATGCAAATGATTTTGCCATTGGAGCAGTTCTTGGTCAGCGAAGAGACAAGATGCTTCGGGTTATCTACTATGCTAGCAGGACTCTTAGCAATGCTCAATAGAATTATGCAACCATGGAGAAAGAGTTATTAGCAGTGGTTTTTGGTTTTGAAAAGTTTCGATCATACCTCATTGGCTCTAAAGTTATTGTTCATACAGATCATACTGCGTTGAGGTATTTGTTTGCTAAAAAGGATGCAAAACCAAGGCTGCTTCGTTGGGTTTTATTACTGCAAGAGTTTGACTTGGAAATCCGGGATAAGAAAGGGTCAGAGAATGTGGTAGCAGACCATTTATCCACAATTGCACAGCTAGAAGCTGGTCAAGAGGAGATTAATGAAAGGTTTCCAGATGAGCAAGTTTTCAGTATTCAAAGTACCGCCTATGAAAGAGATGCTCCATGATATGCGGATTTGGTAAATTTTCTTGCCACAGACATATTGCCTCCAGATTATGACTATCAACAGCGGAAGAAATTCTATGCAGATGTTAAACATTATTTCTAGGAAGATCTTATTCTTTACAGGATTTGTGCTGATCAAGTCATTCAGAGATGTGTACCCAAAGAGGAGATGGAACCTATCCTAGGGCAATGTCATGCTTCACCATATGGAGGCCATTGTGGAGCAGGAAAAATAGCAGCAAAGGTATTGCAATCTGGCTTCTTTTGGCCCACTTTATTTAAAGATGCTTTTACCTTTGTGAAGAAGTATAATTGATGCCAAAGGATGGGTAATATATCTAGGAAGCATGAGATGCCTCTCCATGGGATTTTGGAGGTGGAATTAGTTGATGCTTGGGAGATAGATTTCATGGGGCCTTTTCCACCTTCATGTAAGAATCTATATCTTCTAGTAGCAGTGGACTATGTTTCAAAATGGGTGGAAGCAATTGCCTCACCAACTAATGATGGTAGAGTGGTGACTAAGTTTTTGAAAAAGAATATTTTCACTCAGTTTGGAACTCCATAGGCCATTATAAATGATGGGGGAAAGCGCTTTTGCAATAAACGGTTTGAAGGTCTGCTTACAAAATATAGAGTTAAACACAAAGTGGCTTCCCCATATCATCCCCAAACAAGTGGACAAGTTGAAATCTCCAATAGGGAACTAAAAAAAATTCTTGAATTAACGGTAAGTGCGTCAAGGAAAGATTGGCCTCTAAAACTTGATGATGCGTTATGGGCATACCGCACGGCATTTAAAACACCTATTGGGATGTCACCGTATCATCTTGTATATGGGAAAGCATGCCACTTACAAGTGGAATTGGAGCACCGAGCCTTTGGGCCAATGAAAAAGTTGAATTTTGATTTGAAGGAGGTCGGTGAAAGGAGATTGCTTCAATTGAATGAATTGGATGAGTTTCGCTTGGGAGCTTATGAAAATGCAAAAATCTACAACGAACGGACCAAGTTTTGGCACGACAAGTCTATTAATCGAAAGAAGTTTGTGGCAGGGTAGAAGGCTTTATTGTTCAACTCTCGGCTCAAGCTTTTTCCGGGCAAATTGCGTTCTAGATGGTCAGGTCCGTTTACAGTGGTAAAAGTGTATCCACATGGAGCAGTTGAGGTGGCTCATGAGAACAAAGGAATCTTCAAGGTGAATGGGCAAAGGCTGAAACCGTATTTGGAGGGTGATTTTTCAAAAGAGAAATCATTAGCCAAGTTGGCCAATCCAGAATGAAGACTACGTAAAAGTCGAGCTCATAACTATAAAATAAGCGCTTATTGGGAGGCAACCCAATTTTTTAATTCTTTTCTTTAATTTAATTGTTTTTTTGCATTTAGAATTTATGTTCACATTATTTTTCCTTGGTTTTTATTTGGACTTTTAGGTAAGTGGCATATTATATTTGGAATTTCTGGTTGCATCATTTGCTCTAAAAAAAAAAGTAGGCCGCGGTTGACCGCAGTATGCAAACCGCGGCCTAGCCACAGCCTTTATAATTTCACTGCTGCTCGTGGCAGGCCGCGGCCTAACCACGGGCCAGGTCGGTTGATAAAATCGACCCCTTCAGTATTTTAAACCCTTAAAAAAACTCTTCTCTCCACCATCAAGCCCTAAATTCCATCAAAAATCTCCTCATTCTATTGTTGTCTTCAAGTTTCCATCGAGATTAAAGCACAATCTCTATAATTTACCTTCTCTTGATTGCCAAAGGTAAGTGAAAATTTTTCAAATTTTGGCCAATTAATTTGAGTATGCTTCTTTTTATATTGTTCTATCTATACTGTGATGTTGAGGGGGTTGAAAAAGTTGAAGAATGCTATTCTTTATGGGTTACATGTGTTATTCTTGGATGAAAATTTTACATGGCTAGATTGAAACACAAAGAGCTAAAGCCATTGTTCATGCGAATTTTTGCCTCCCAAGTGTTCAATAAATCGCCCCAACCAACGTGCTCTTTGAATTAACTTTCATGGCTTTTGGTTTTAACATGTTAAGTTTGGGGGAAATTGTTTCATATGCTCGGAATAACAAAACATGTGACTATGGGCCTATTGTGTTAACATTGTGAATTGCTAGAGGATATTACAATTTTGAAAAATTGTTATCTATTCAAGGTGCTTGTGGTGTGTTATTTTGTATTCTCTGATTCCTAGTGTCTCATATTACACCTTTGGATTGCAGGTTGTGACAATGACACCAAAAACAAGAACTAACAAAGGAAAGGCAATAGCTGAAAGTTCCAATGCTTCCAAAAGGCCAAGGGTTGGAACTAATTATCAAACATTTATGGATAAGGAAGCGGAAGGGAGGTATGATGTTTTTAAGGTGGCCGACATGATTTATGAGCGAGCAGTGTATGATCAAACCTTATTAAACCTACGGGTTACGAATTTCATTGATACAAAGGGATGGAACAAGCTCATGGTCACCAAACCACATACAGTGTACTCCAATGTTGTTCATGAGTTCTATACAAATTTTAATGCAAACATCAAGGATGAGGATGATGAGCACCAATTTCACACCTATGTTAGGGGCACTTGGGTTCCCTTCAGCCCTGATACTATTGCAGAATATTATGGGATACCCCATGGGACATCATACCTACCGGTCATCGAGGATTGGAATATTGTGGTCAATGATAGCTTCCATTAGAGGGCTCCGAAGGTATGGCCACCCAACGCAAAGTTACTCCCAGTACGCTCAACTCTAAATATAGGCTCTTCCATAATGTCATGTGCCACAACATTATGCCAACATCAAACACTACTGACATTTATGGCCTTAAGTTCCATTTGCTCTATGCCTTCACACACGGGCATGATTTGGACTTTGGAGATATGATATTCAACAAAGTGAAAGAGATAGCAAAGAAAACTACAAAAGTCCGGCTGGTGTGTCCTTCATTGATATCGGGGCTTTGCAAGCTTGCTCGTGTCCCTATGCTTCCGTCTGAAGGAGCAAAGACTTCAGCCAGTGCTCTGAATCTTCATACTCTGCGCCAATCGAATGTCCAGAGTGGTATAATTCATAATAGGCAGCATTTAAATGAAGAAGGGAAGAGCAAGATGAAATTGAGGCAATAGAAGCAGGGAAAACAGATGAGGAGATGGCTGGACATGATCCACAACAACCAATGCAACCACCACAGAGACGTCGAAGAGGTGGTGTGAACTTTAGTCCAGTACTTGAGTCTATACAGGCGCATATGGTAGCTGACAGAGCATTTGACGAGCAACAGTATCAAAGGTTTTATGCGGAAGAGCAAACCATCATTGAGACAATACATGCTGACCGAGAGGAGCAAAGAAGAGAGCATCAGGAAGTAATGGACATGTTCGCATGCATTATGCCACTACAACCACCTCCACCTCCTCCTGATATGTAAGTGTCAGTCATAATCAACATTGGCCGAAAATAAGCTTTATCGGGTAATATCCTTCTTTTGTTTTTTTACATTGGGGCAATGTAAAATTTTAAGTTTGGGGGAGGTGTAGCCTATTTTGGAAGTGATGCCTATCTTGGAGTTATTAACTGGCGGAATGTAACCATATTCATTTGAGTTTTTTTTTAGGATGCTTACTGCTAATGTGTGATTTATTATTTTATAGTTTTAATATGTTATGAGTAATCTTTGATATCTTGCTTCTGTTTAAAAAAAAAAAACAAAAAAAGAAAATTGTGATTTACTATTCAATTGTGTCGTTTTGCTTTGCCGGCTGGTTTGATTGAAATCATTTGGAACTTGTGTTGTTTATGATTTGCGATGGGACATTGCTATAGGAATTAAATTGGGTGAAAATTACTTGTCCATGTGAGACACTTTCTTTATTTGGCATAAGTCACCATATTCTACACTTTAGTTGGGTGATTGATTTAGGTATTAGTCAAATTGAAGAACTAGAATACCTTACCCTTTCATTGTTCTTATTTGCAAATCCTAATAAATTCTAAGTTTGGGTGAGATTGAGCCTTCGAGATACTAGTAAGGTTGGTGTGGATTCCGTGCATGTTGAAAATTTTGTGTGGAGTGTTTTCGGCTAACCAATAGAAGCTAGGCAATGACCAGATGCTGGTTATCTCATCCCTATTTGTAAGTCTTGCATAGATTAGTTTTGAAAAAAAAAAAAGAAAAAAAGCGTGAAAAGAATGCCTTCGTTGTGTCTTTACCACTCTTCGAAGCCTGTGTGACTCGAGCAATTAAGTCCTTAGGGGTCTTTCAAACCTGGTGCCCTGGGTCAACTGAATCAGGAGTCATCAGTCCAAAGCTCGCTAAAGGGTCATATAGAAAGCAAAGTGAAGAGATGATTGCACATAAGACATATGAGGCTATTGAGAAAAAAAGGGAAGAAATCTCAATAAAAAAACCAGAAAAAGATTATGGCTTTCAGGAAAAAGGAGAAAGAGGAATATTTCGAAAAAAAAAAGAAAAAAGAATTAAGTGGAAGAATAATAAAGGCAAGACTTTACTTCAATTTTGGGGATGTAGATTGCTAGTAGGTTTGACTACCTGGTGGATGTTGGGAAAGTTTGGGGCCCTCCAAAAATTGGGAGAATCCTCATTAACTAAGCTAGTGTTTTATGGTAAGATCTAAACCGACTTGGTACTTTCTTGAGAGGTGAGAAACTATAACCCGTAGCATATACCCTCGTTGAAAAAAAAGAGGTAGTGAGAAAAAGAAGAAAATAAGTTTGGGGGATGTGTGCCTCTCACAAGAGAGTGAGAACATATTTGACTATTATAGTTTGGGATTCCCAAGTAGAGATGTATGATTGTGGATGTGATTGTGCCTATTCTCTTGTCAAGCGTTGGATGAGTTCACTGTTGGTAGCAATGTTCTGTGACAATCATAGAAGGCATAGGTTAGGAAGTTGGCAAGTCTTTTGTTTTGTGCTATGTGTTAAATTTTATTGTGTTGTTTAATGTGACTGTGAATTTCCTGCTCGGGACAATCAAGGGTTAAGTTTGGGAGAGTTTGATGAGTGTATTTTATATACAATATACTCCTCTTAACTTATTCAATTTTATATGTAATTGAGCAGATTTCTACCTAATTGGGTGGATATGGTTCATATAGATGAAAAGTTCGAATTGGGGTGATACCAAGTGAAAAGAACTATTTCTGAATCAAATTGGAGCTTTACATCCAAGATATGACATCAAGGTGCGAGTGCTCGAGAGTTGAGGGTGGAAAGATCGATGTCAAGAAGCTTGAGGACTAGATTACACTATGGGAGAACGTGAAAGAGACCATTTAGGTTGTGTTTGAAGAAAGTGGGGGCCGTTATGAAGAGTTTAAAAAGTTTTGGACTTGCTTAAATGAAGAAAGATGCTGAAAAGGATCATTTCTAAAAGAAAAAGACAAAACAGGGACTGAAATACAGGTGTCGAAAGTAGGCCGCGGGTAGGCCGCGGCAAGCAAACCCGCGGCCACCCGCGGTACGACCTAAATCTCTGTTGGCCGCCCTTCAGCCGCTGCAAGCATTCCGCGGCCTAGCCGCGGCCGCGAGAAAGGATCTTCTACGCGTTTTCGGCACGTTTTTGAGATTTTGGGTATTCTAAGCCGTCTATAATTATAAATGGACGGGAAAATAACAGAAGGGATAGGGAGATTACGCAAGAAGAATTGGAGATACAAGTTGGACACAATTGCTAGGGTTTTATCTTTCTACTTCTTTTCCATGAATTCATATTATCTTTTGATTTTGTCTAGTAATATCATGCTAGGCTAAACTCTTGAACTAGGGTTCATGATGAAACCCCAGATTTCATGATTAATTTACAGCTTCGTTCTTGCTTTTGTTCTAGTTTGTTGGGTTGATTGTTTATTATTCACTTAAATGCCTGTTTTAATGCTTGATCACCTTTAATTCGTGATTGTAATTCATGTTGTTTTCGAGAGATTCTTCATGAGTTTTGCACATGGTAGTAAACAACATAGGGTCCAATAATAGCTAGAGATACTATTATACTCTTTGAAATCGTTACATAATAATCAAAGAGAATGAATGCATGCCTTATGTTCGAAGGGTAATTAGAGATAATTGGTCTCGCATATAGGTATATATTTGGATGACCATCGAGAGAGGCTTTCGAATAAATTAGGATTATTGATTTTCAGACTAGAAAATGAGTGAGGGCGAAAGCTTAAGATTGATTGTGGAAACGGTGGTGGATTTGGGGACCTTGGTGTTTTAATTATCTGAATTCATTTAATTTATTTAAATTATTGATTTTAATTATCTTGCTCAGTTTTATTAGTTTCTTTGGTTTACAACTCAAGATTGAATTGTGTGTGTTTGCGATTTTTATTATTTGTCAAAAGTGTTTGGTTAGAGTGAATGTTAATTACCGATCCCTGTGGGTACGACACTTGATTCATCTACTATATTACTTGTTTTGACCCCATACACTTGTGGGATAATTTTTACAACATTCACCAAACCAAAACAAAGATTTACAATACTGACACATATGAGAAGGGTCTCCTAAATCCATTTATTCTTTTAATTCAATAAAAAAAAATAAATTTTATTAAATATTATTTAAAAACCCTCTAGCATAAATATGACGAGTGAGGTTAACTTACAACACATAATGTAATGTACATTACTTTTAAATAGAGTACAATAACTTTTTTAGATTGTAGTAACTAATCTAATCAATATTACATTTGGAATTGTAATCTTTTATCATATTTCACAGCTATTAATTTAAAAAAGTAATTATTATTTTTTCATCTAAAGTAGAACATTTTAAAATGTGATAAATTTATATATAAACTAGTGTTCTAGATGTGCATTGCACGTAAGTTGGCCGTGATTAGATTTAATTAGAATAGAATTATTACAATTAAATATAAAATGACATTATTATTAATTTTTGAAAGGATAATATTATTAACCTAAGAAATGAATTGATAATAATCAAAGAAATTGGAAACGCAAAACCAAATTATACTAGACTTGATAATTAGTAGTGTCATTAGACATTTTAAAGTTTACAACATCATAAAGAGGCATGAGGCTCACGCATCAAAAGATGTTTACAAAAAAGTCCCTCGAAAGTTCTCTGAAAATTTTCAAACCAAGTACATTTCCATGTATGCTTTCCTTTGACATGGTTTAACATAGTTCCATTTTTCAACACGACTCCTGCAACTTTCCTTGAAGCTTAATCATTGCAACAAGAAGTAAAAGTCTAAAACCGATCCCAAATGAAAGATAAGTAATTTTAGGAAGAGTAGATGGCAAACTGCAAAGATATATAGTGAAATCTTCAAATATTTACATATGGAAGCAGAATTGTTATACATTTAACATATGCCCAACATTCAAAATTTAAATTTACATGTTTATATTAAGACAGTTACTCAACCAAATCATAGATGCTACAATGAAAGATGGCTATGTTTGTCTGGTAACTGTCTTTAAAGTTGTTCATCAAAAAAGGAAATATTTTTGTCAAAATATAAGGTCTAATTCTTTACTCTTGGGCCATAATATGCTATTTAGGCACTGGACCATTGCTAGACAAAAGATGAAACCATGGACAAAAGTTGAAAGCATACTGTAGATATGTTGTAGATGTGCTTGATGACTTCTGGACAAAAGATGAAATGCAGTTTATGCTCCCAATTATACTACAAATTCATGATATGGTTCATTTAGTTGGAGTGATCATATGTTCTTTTGGATCAAGATCGTATTCATCGCTCAATCATTTCTTAGAGAGAGATGTTGGAGTTACTAGATAAAGTTCCCTTTATAGTTTTGCCATAGCAAGCTGATTATCTGAAGTATCAGCCAAAGAGTTAGGATCAACATCTACATCATTTTTGTCATGCATTTCAGCTTCAATTGCGAGTGCTAGTGATTTGATGAAGAAAACAAATTCAAATGAATAGTCTTGGAAGTCTTTTGTTTTCTCTACAGCTTTGACATAGAAGATGTATTCTTCATCAATGGATGTTGGCATTATACGCAATGCACCAGGGTCAGATTAGTAGAAATATTATGATGTTCAGTAGTAGAAGCAAGGAAACATTTTTTTTCAAGGAAGAAGTTCAATTCTCATCAGAACTTATAGAAGTTGAAGAAGCTGTCATTATTTTTTCAACAGAACATTGGAAGAACATCTAAGCTGGTTCACCTATAAGACTTGCAGGTATGGAACCTGTATGGTCCCACCATTTAACATAAGCTCAAGCTCTAGTTGGTTGGAAAAAGAGAAATTCAATAATGTATATCAAAATTAATTAAATTAATGTGATAAGGTAAGATATCGATCATGGTATCATATTAAATACATGGGAATTGATTATATATAATGTAATATGAGTTGTTTTAGAGATGTAGACGTTATACATGTCTATGAAACATAATATAGTTATGCTATTTCATAGTACCTTATGATAATCATGCATCTTAGGCACTTCTTTTATTCATAATGCTAATTAATTCTGTAACTTAATCAAATATACTTTGTAGATACCAATAAGAATGGGGCGCTTGATGAGTAAAATGAGAAAAATATTCTACAGTCGAGCGTAGACATTGAATGAAGCAAGGTAATTCTAAAACAAGATCACGACCTTTAAAGAGCTCAAAATCAGATACATTTACTTAATCCAATTTTATTGTAAATGATGGGAGCTTGTGTGGAACTAAGGATAAATTACAATGAAAATTTCTGACGGGCTTACTAAATGTAACGGCTTTGAGTTTTTACAATATATAGGACACAGATTTCCAAATTCCAAATTAAATTAGAAATTAAATACTGCAACGTTAAACTATATTACATAGAAGAAGCTTAACTAAATACATAGTAGAAAATAGGAAACAAGAAGGAATGGGTACTCACCCAAAATTGGAACGAACTCTTTACTCCTGAAAACTAACCCCCAAAAATTCTGAACTTCAACCCATAAATTTTTGTGGTTTTCTTGTTCTTCAATTCTTTGCGCCTTCATATTATACCCTGAGTAGTTGTGATCAACAAAAAATGCAAAAATCAGGGCAACTTAAGAAGTACAAAATTAAAAAGTAGAAATTTTGTAAAATCTAACATATTGAGTAGGACTTCATACTCAAGAAGGAAAGAAATTATTTATAAAGAACTCAGCTACAATTAACAAACAAAAAATAAGTATGAGTAAAAACCTAACAAAAGATTGTTTCTTGAAACTATAACCTCAACCTCAGATAATTCCTTCTTTTTTATTTATGATGATATAAATAGCTTGGGTTTATTTTTTTTAGTTCAAATTGGGCTAGGAATAGTTTCCTTATGTAGGAATACAAGGTGGAGCTTTTGGGATTTGGAAGGTTTAGTAGGAAAATGTTAGAAGATCATTTTAGAGAGTTGTGAGTTCTAAATGGGGAATTTCATCTTTGTAGTTATTTTCTAAAAGAAAACTTCTCGGTAGACAACATTCTTTGTGCACGTTTACATGTAAAGAATCATTACTCAACGTTTTAATAAGAACTTTGATAGATTTGCTAGTTTTTGCTCTAGATAACACAATACATAATTGACCATGAGAAAACACTGGTTCAGGAAGATACAATCCAACATATTCTAAAGTTTGGCCTTGTGCTTTATTGATAGTCATTGCGAAACATGGGCGGATAGGAAATTGCATTCTTTTAAATGGGAGTTGACCTTTCTCCGTGTAGCAAACGGAATTTTTATAAATGAAACTTTAAATCCTTACAAAATTTACTAAGTTAAGCCGCGTCGCTACCATCTTTTCGTTTATTATTTACTTGTGTATGATATTGGTCACGAAAATAATTTAAGGCCTCGTGCTTGTCTAGCTTTGTGTAAGTTGAATCTTAAAAGCTAAAAGCGAAAATTCGAAAGTTAATAAGCCCATTTTAGAGTCGAGAGTTGTCGACCTTCCAGTTGATGTGAACCTATATTCTAATGATATCAAGTCCAATTTTGTGAAAGTCATTTTAGGTCCCAACTTATTATATCTTTTGAAGCTCGACTTTGAGACATTCTTATACATTTTATTAGCCCAATATAGGGCCCAAGTCAAGAATTGAATTTTAACACATAAAAGCCCAAATCCCTTAATAAGTCATTTGATCAAAGTACGCTTAACCAAACATCTTCTAAGAGATTTCATCAATTTCCCAAATTCATATACAGTTTCTGTTCCATTCGTCATTCTACAATTAATTGCATACTCTCATATGTGATACAAACATCTTTTTGAAGAAAAAAGGAACAGAAATAGGCCAAAGTTCTACCACCCATATTTCAACAATCTTCAGTAAAGTGAACCCCAGCAATCAACCCCATGAACTGAAGAACTCGCCTTAGTTAACAGTCGCTGGGAACACTTCAGTTATCACAGGAAATTGGAGTTCTAAACACAACTTTTTAAATCGTTTCTTCCATTGTTGCAACCTTGTCTCCTAGTTTCTTCCAAAAAAAAAAAAGGATAATAATGATTTGCCACGATTCTAACATGCTTGTGTTACACATTTCCAACCCTGAATGTCAAAGAATTCTCTATTGATTTGGTTTGGAATTCTCTGCGTTTTCTCCCTTCTCACACTCTTCCTCTCTATAATTCACGTCTGAAGACACAATTGGGGATTTTTATGGTTTTTAATTTTATTTCTCAAGTCCCTATAATCCAGCTGCAGTTGCAGTTAGTCCTTTTTGGATACTTGGTTATAAGTTCTTCCATTTCTGAATGCTTTTATATTATAGCTTATGTCAGCCCTACTAGTTTATTCTTGTAAGGTTGATATTTGGAATGTTATTTTAATCTTTTTCAGTCTCTAAGTCCTTCAATGCAATAATTTTAATCCAGAATTTTCATCAATTAGCCATTTCTAAACCAAAGTTTTGACCTTAAATTATGTTAAACCTTAGTGTAGCAATTTGGCTACTTTTAATTTCCGACTTCTTAAAAATTATCCTTCACTTGAGTCAAAATCTTTAATTTAGTATAGGTGACTCCAATATTCTTAAAAGACGTTATTCCTAAGCCCATACATTAGAGATTACCTATTTTAAATCAATTACTTAGACTTCAACTTCAAAATCTTTCTAAGATATTACACTATTTATTTCACCCATGCGTTGCATGAGATGATAGTATCTGATAATATAAATCATTCAAGAGGACTAAGCATGATTGTATAAAAAAATTTAAGCTATAATATTTAATCGTTTATTTGTGTATAAAGAAAAATAATATAGGTGCTACTTATAATACGATATCTTTCATTAGTGAAATTAAAAAATGGTCTACAAAAAAAAAAACTTAAGGAAAACATTGAAGAAAATTTGCAAATACTAGAACAATTCGGAAAAAAATTCGACGATGTGAGATAGTACCAGATAATATAAATAATTCAAGAGAATTAAACACGATTGTATAAAAAAGATTTAAACTATAATATTTGATCGTTTATTTATATGTAAAGCAAAAAATATTGGTGTTACTTATAATACGATATCTATACACACACATAAAAGCAGAATAGTTTCATTTTTACTGTTTCCCGCCCATTTTCACTTACTAAATCAAGTTAAGTCATCTTGACCATTCACTTTATTTTGCAATCATGGCCATTCATTTAATTATAGGTTTTTAATTTTTATTTTCTTTTATATTATTTATATATATATTTGATTTAGCTTATTATTATCACTATATTTTCCAATTTTAATTCCAATCATTAAATCATATTTCACTTTATCGAGAAATATCTCACTTTCTTTATCGAGATTTTCATTTGTTCATCTAATAGAACTAGTTCTGTCTAAGATTTCTCAAATCTCTCTCACTCTACATTTAAACTTTCCGTTCCTTTTCTTTAGCAGTCCTATTTTCGATCAATTTTCATAAATTTTTTATTTCAATTTATCTCACATCACGTGCTTGGTTCCGGATTAGTTCTAATATTCGCCAATGTTTAGAAAATCAGATGGGTCATCAAATCGGGAAAGTGAACAGTTCAAGGTCATTGGAACGATATTAATTAAATAATTGAAAAAAATTAATTTTTACCTAAAATAATGTGGATAAAGAACATTCGTTTTTTGGTTTTTTGATCTTTACTGTTTAAAAAATATTGAAATTTTATTCTTTTTTTAAGAGCCATTGAAAATATGACTTTAGACATGGAAAGGAAATCCTATATTAGTTATTTAGTGAAAAGAATTGATGATGTATATTTATATTAAACTACTTAGAGAAGAGTTATTCATAATAGGGCATAACCTATGGGCCTTAAGCATCCAAAAAGTTCAAAATTTTAATAGATCATTATTTAAAAAAAAAGTTTATTGTGAAGCGGTAAACTATATTCGTCTTTATCTTACGCCATCGGATTTTTTTCTAGATTAGTTCCAGCATTTGTGAATGTTCAGAACACAGGATAGGTTATTGAATAAGAAAAGTTAACGGTTCAAGGTTATCAGACTGATTTAATTAAATAATTGAAATAAATTATTTTTTACCTAAAATAATATGGAAAAAGAATATTCAATTTTATAAATTATATTCCTTTTTTAAGATCCATTGAAAATGTGACTTTGTGTATAAAAAAGAAATCCCACATTGATTATTTAGTGAAAAGAATGAAGGATGTATGTCTATATCAAGCTACTTGGAAAAGCGTTATTAATAATGAGGCCTTAGCCTATAGGTCTTGAACTTCTAAAAAATTAAAAATTTTAATAGATCATTATTGAAAAAAGTTTATTGTGAACTAGTGAATAGTATCCGTGTTTATCTCACACCATCAGATTATTTTCTGGACTGGTTCAAGTATTCACAAATGTTAAGAAAATTGAACCGGTCATCGAACTGGAAAAACTAACGGTTTAAGGTTCAAGGTCGAACATGCTTTAATTAAAAACTTTTAAATGCTAAAATTTATAAAATTATCTAATAATTAGCAAAACTCAATAAAAGTATAATTCAGTGACTTTTGGGGCATTGTAATTGAATTCCATCATGGCTTTGTCACTAAAAAAATTAAAATTTTATTCCTTTTTTTTAAGAGCCATTGAAAACTTTGAAGGGAATCCTACATTAGTTATTTAGTGAAAATAAATTTTGGGCATAGAAAGGGAATCCCACATTAGTTATTTAGTAAAAATAATTGAGGGTATATGCCTATATTAAGTTACTTGAAGAAGAGTTATTCATAATAGGATCTTAACTTCTGAGCCTTGAGCTTCCAAAAAGTTTAAATTTTAATATATCATTATTGAAAAGAATTTATTGTGAACCACATATCATGTTTATCTCGCACCGTTATAGTACTTTTCAGATTAAATCCTGTATTCACAAATGTTTAGAAAACGAATAGCTCATCGAACCAGAAAAGCTAACGGTTCAAGGTTTAAAAAGTCGAATTGGGTCGGGTCGACGTCGAATCGGTTTTAATTAAAAACTTAAAAAATAAATGCTAAAAGTTATAAAATTGTCAAATAATTAGCGAAACTCAATAAAAGTGCAGCTAAGTGACTTTTGGGCATTATAATTGAATTCCTAGATTGATTTGTCATTAAAAAAGGTTAAATTTTTATTCCTTTTTTAAGGGCTATTAAAATGTGACTTTGAGGATAGTAAGGGAATCCTACATTGGTTATTTAGTGAAAATAATTGAGGGTATATGCATATATTAAACTACTTAGAGAAGTGTTATGTATAATAGATCCTTAACTTATGGGCATTGAGTTTTCAAAAAGTTTAAAAATGTAATTGATCATTATTGAAAAAAGTTTATAGTAAACCAGTGAACTGTATTCGTGTTTATCTCGCATCGCCGGATTGCTTCTTGGATTGGTTTTAGTATTCACCAATGTCAAAAAAAAAGAGACCAATTATCGAACCGGAAAACCTAACTGTTCAAGGTTCAAAAGGTCAAATCGAGTAGAACCGGTTTTAATTAAAAACTTAATAAATGAATGTAAAAATTTATCAAATTGTAAAATAGTTCACAAAACTCCATAATAAAAGTGTAATTAAATGACTTTATAATTGAATTTCCATATGTATTTATCATTAAAAATGTTGAAATTTTATTCATTTTTTAAGAGCCATTGAAAATATAATTTTGGGCATAGAAATGGAATCTCACGTTGGTTATTTACTAAAAATAATTGAGGATTTATGTCTATATTAAGCTACTTGGAGAAGGATTGCATATAATATGGCCTTATTTTTTGGGCCTTGAACTTCCAAAAAGTTTAAAATTTTAGTGGATCATTATTGAAAAGAAGTTTATTGTGAACCGGTAAACCATATCCGTATTTATATCACACAATCGGATTACTTTCCGGATTGGTTCCACTATTCACAAATGTTTAGAAAACCAAATATGCCATCGAACTGGAAAAGCTAATGGTTCAAGGTTCAAAAGGCTAAATCAAGTTCGAACCGATTTTAATTAAAATTATAAACTTAAAAAATAAATGCTAAAATTTATAAAATTGTCAAATAATTAGCAAAACTCAATAAAAGTGTAAGTAAGTAATTTTTGGGCATTATAATTGAATGCTCACATGGATTTGTCTTTAAAAAGTTGAAATTTTGTTTCTTTTTAAGAGCCATTGAAATGTGACTTCAGACATAAAAAAGAGATCCCACATTGATTATTTAATAAAAAGAATTGATGATGTATGCCTATATTGAGCTACTTGGAGAAGAGTTATTTATAATAGCACCTTAACATATGAGCATTGAGTTTCTAAAAAGTTCAAAATTTTAATTGACAATTATTAAAAAAGATTTATTGTGAACTGCTAAATTGTATTCATATTTATCTCACAACGTTGAATTGCTTTCCGGATTAGTTCTATTATGCACCAATGTTCGGAAAATCAGACCGATCATTGACACAGAAAAGCTAACAGTTCAAGGTTGAAAAGGTAGAATCAGGTCGAATCGAGGTTGAATCAATTTTAATTGAAAAGTTAAAACATAAATGTTAAAATTTATAAAATTGTCAAATAATTAGCAAAACTCTATAACATAAGTGTAATTAAGTGACTTTTGGGCATTATAATTGAATTCCCACATGGATTTGTCATTAAAAAATGTTGAAATTTTACTCCTTTTTTAAAGGCCATTGGCAATGTGACTTTTTGCATAGACATTGGTTATTTAGTGAAAAGAATAGAGGATGTATCCCTATATTTACTTGAATAAAAGTTATGCATAATCGGGTTTTAGTTTATGGGCTTTGAGCTTTCAAAAAGTTTAAAATTTTAATGGATCATAATTGAAAAAAAATTTTTATTGTGAACAAGTGAACCATATCTGTATTTATCTCACAATGTCGGATTCGTATTTATCTTGCAATGTCGGATTGCTGTCTAGATTGGTTTCAGTATTCGCCAATTCTTGATTTTTTCTAATTGAATTGGTTTCTTGATTTTTCTAATTGAATTGGTTTAAACACTAACTAAATTATGTTAATATATTAAAATATTTAGGTTGCGTTCTGTTTGATATTTTCAGGGCATTTTCTATTTTCTATTTTCCAAAACACTCAAAACGCGTTCTGTTTGGATGTTTTAAAAAACGAATTTTGAAAAATAGAAAACCATTAACACACAAAACCCAAAATGAGGAAACCATGTTTTCCACATTTTGAGCCCAAAGTAAGGCCCAATTCAAAACGTGCAAAATGCATACCTCAAAACACGGCCCATTGAGCAGCTTCCTCTCAATCGATCGACTCTACTCTTCCCTTCTACTCTCTCCAGACACTCTCTCAATCAATTGACCTAGGGTTCGTTTCCATATACAAGAACAATGATTTAGTAAGTGTTTTTGTGTATTAACTACTTCTTACATACTTTTCTCAATCAATTGCTTTCAAGTTGCTGATGCTAGTTTTCTTCATCGTTGCATAGCAACATTTGGTCGGCTGATGAGTGAATATTTGCTTTCAAGGCTGTTTTGCTTCAAATTCTTCCCATTTTTAGTGGGTATGTTTCTACTCTCAATTTTTAGTAAATCCTTAGAGTGTTTTTACTTGGAATTCCATTGTTTTGATTAATTGGAGGCACATATCGTCAATTATTTGGGTGGAGAAGTGAATTTCTTGAATATAAATGGCTGAAATTTGATTTTTAAATGTTCTTTCAATGCAACAGAGTAAAGAATTCTGACTCTTCCTTTCCTGTTATTTATTTTAAGATTTGGTCCAATTTAAATCATGGGTGTTTAATATATACCTGCATGTGGTGAGATTTGATTTTATGTTGAATGATTCCAAATGGTCTTGAGATGTTTTCTTTCTTCAATTGTTATTTTTGTTTCCAAGATGTATTGGGCGGTCTTAAATTTGTCATCTACAATTCTAGTGCTAGTATGAGTGAATATTTGCTCTTTTGAAGATTTGGGTTTTCTTGATATTGCTACTAAAATGTGAACTTTAAACATGATTCTGACTTTTTTCCCATTCAAATTGAATGAACTGTTTGCTGTCTTGGACTTGAAGATTGGATTTCAAGGTTTCTTGATATTGAAAATTTGGACATGAAGAGTAGAATCTATAGCACAACTAATATGGAAAAATATTAGATAGTTAAAACAATAATTGCAGGACATATTCGATATTTGAGACACTACTTGTATGTTTTTCTGGAAATTATGTAAACATTCTATGTAACAAAATATGTGATTATTATGTTATCATTGCCACCATGATGTTGTTACTGTTGCTGTTGTTTTGCATTGTTGTTATTGTATTGTTGGATAAAATTTCTTGATTATGAATATGAAGTTAAATAATGGTGGAATGAAGTTCATGCAAATTTTAGTTGCGCCAGGAGCATGAAGGGCTAAGCTTAGATATTCATTTCAAGTGACTCCTTTGATCAAATATGTTTAAGTTTTTTAGGAAATTTCTTTCTTTGCTTGAATTTGTTAAACCAATTATCTGTTTGGTTCTTACTCGTGGAAACTTTTGCCTTTGTTTATTAAGCTTGGCCAAACATATTCATACTGCTATCGGAAAAAAATATGGGGTCTTTTAAGGTCTTTGAATTTTCTCTGTTCTTAGGGGGAAGTAGTGCAGGACTAACCAAGTGAGGAAGAGAAATCTTAACAATAGAGAACTCTCAGTCCTATAGTCCAAAAATTTCAAGTATTTGCAGCAACAATGAGGGAGAGAAATCTTAGTCTTTAGAAGGTGTATATTAAGAAAAATTAGATATCATTAATACATATTAGAAAAGTTAAAAAAAAATAAGGCAATAGATGAAACGTGCATTTTGTAAAAAGAGTTAATGTTCACTCATAGACAATTTTATATAGATATTTCTAGGGTTATAAATTGAAAATGTCTGAAAATCATGATTTGTATTAAAGATGGTCAAACAATAAATTCTACTTTAAATGGTGTAATACTATAAATTCCAGGGTCATTTATTCAAGCTATGTTTATTGGATGTAACATATTTTCCCATGTGTTATGTACTAGCAGCCTAATACAAACTTTAAAAATTCACTGTGCAGCCTAATACGAACTCTAAAATTTTTCTTCAATATTTTCCTTAGGTTTTTCTTTGTGTAGACCATTTTTTATCTTCATTAATGAAATATATCGTGTTACGGGTAGTACCTATATTTTTTTT